>JAJIZL010056614.1:0-10169 GCA_023969395.1 Amblyomma maculatum | reverse complement strand
TCCAGTTGTGATGTATGGATGCGAGAGTTGGACTGTGAAAAAGGCTGCCCGCCGAAGAATTGACGCGTTTGAATTGTGGTGCTGGCGAAGACTCTTGAGAGTTCCTTGGACTGCCAGAAGATCAAATCAGTCGATATTGTCGACCATAAACCCTGACTGCTCATTGGAGGGTCAAATTTTAAAGTTAAAGCTCAGCTACTTTGGTCATCTGATGAGAAGAGAAGAGAGGAGTCGCTGGAGAAAGATTTGATGTTGGGAAAGGTTGAGGGTCGCCAGAGAAGGGGTAGGCAGCGAACGCGTTGGTTAGATGGCATCCTCGAGGCACTGCAGATGAAGTTATGTGATGTTAGGAAGATAGTGAGAGACCGGAAAGCGTGGCGTGACATGGTCCATAGGTTCACGAAGAGTCGGACACGACTGAACGACTAAACTAAACTGAACTAGGGGGTGAGAATAAAACGTCCTCTCCGTTCCTAGCCCCCACTCTCTTCGATCTGTGAGCTAAAGCATGCACATATGGTATAACCGCCACCTTCTTGCGTTTTTTAAGGTGGGTTCAGACGAAAGGACCGGAGCGCGTACGGTCCGCGCGCGTCAGCAAGGATCTGCTGTCACGTGACCACGCGTCACCATGTCCATCCGGCTGTCCAGCATTCACACGATGCCAGCGGACATCCACATGTACTCTCCTCTCCCGCTTTTCGTGCGCGCTGCCGAAAACCTTTCTACCGAGAGTTTCAACATGGACGCTGAGCGAAACTGTCGTCTTGCTGCTCTGGCTGCTCTACGTGAAGTGTGCGAGGACGACGAGGAAGCGAAAAAGCGTTCATTTATTGCAAGCGCTCTTTATTGCAAGCATCTTCAATATTCCATATCGGTGGGCAGCTCTCTACGAGAGCTGAAAACGTGACTGTCCCTTCATCACTGAGCGCTTTTTTCACTTCTTCACCCCTAATCAGCACTAGAAACCGAATAAAGCTACAACTCTGGCACACCCACAAGCACAAACGCACAAAAAACGATGCACTGCAGCGAACACAGAGCGAACGACGCAGCGCATGCACAAAAAAACAATACCCCGCTCGAACTGAATACGAGACGAAAAGCGCGGGCGTAGCAACGCGGAGGTAGCAGCGATAAAGCAAAAAGAGCAAAAACAATCTCGGTCCGCGGCGGACGCTCTATCCGCGCGGACTGAAAAAGGGGAGCGCACCTGAAGTTTGCTTCCACTACATCAGCGCCACCTCTTTCCTCTGGCGGTCATTTCTGAACTACTGGTCGGGGACGTCGCCGGGGGAGCGCATTGAACCACACAAGTCCGGACTGGTACGCGCGCTGCTCGCGCCGTTGGCACCCTCTCCTTCATTGTACGCACGCGCCGTCTCACTCGCAGGTGCACAAAAGAGATGTTGCTGGTGGCTGGGAGTCTGACTGGCATTCCACAGTGTTCAGAGAGGGAAAAAAAGTTATTGTGTCCAGGGGTGCGGAATGACCCCTCTTAGTTTCTTTTTATTAAAAGCAGGTACACAACAGCACCATGCTTGCAGTGCCGCAGAATGCCAGCCATGCAAGCCCATTTGCCACTGCTTGTAAGCTGCTGCTTTGGAGAGCATAGCCATGAATACTAAAAAAGAAGTTCGCGATGAAACTTCTTTGTCGCACAATTTACGAGTACAGATAAAGAGGAGACCCGCCCATAATTTTTTGCTATGAACGGCCTCCAACTAGACCAGATTTCTATCCAATTGAAAAAGTATGACATTATTTATTGCAGAAACATTTATTTACCAAACTTTTGCACGGAATCGTAGCATTTAAGCATTTAGTTAAGAATTTCTCCATTATCGCTATTTACAGACGACATGCGGCCGAATGCAGTTTCGAAAAAAGAATTTTGAAAAATCTAAATGTTTGTCATCCACATCAGTGAGCATTCGCTTATAATCGATGGCTCCGCAGATAGATTGTCTTGAGGGTACGCGAGCGCTGTGATAGCATGAAATAAATAAGCAGCCGCTTTTCTCCATGGCACTTATTAACCAAGCTTACGACATTTTTTTCTTTTAACAATAAGCGGGCAGTTGGTAGACATATTCGGTGGATGGTCTCGTCTTTCTCTTCAGCCTCGCATGTATCGCCTTCAGTACTCTTAATTTGCGTTAAAATAAAGGTAATTTTCATTATTATTAGCACAAAAAGTATCAAAATCCAATCTATTAAGTCAGCGAAGTTTCGTGCACCACACTGAGCTATTTAATAAAGTTTTCCATTGTAAAGATGACTATGTAAAAAAATAGATTTACTTTCCACATTGTAAACTGTTTTGCCACTTAACTACTTGCGGCACTAAAAGCGCCATTAACATAATGGCGTTTTCGTCAGTTTGCCTCAATGTTGCTTTGCGCTTCGTGCGAGCTGCCGCATTGTGCACAATAAATGCCGATTCTTGTCAACGCTTCACTGCGATGCCGGTTGATGTGAGGGCAATGAATGCGGTCGGCTTTTGAACATATATTCATCGCATATTCATGAATGAATGAATCCTATATCATCCGAATCATCCCAAACATGCAGATTTTCAAATAGCACATCGCATTAAGTGTACGTGTTAAATTGTGCAATGCACCTTTCGCGGCAGCGCGATCGATGCGCACGTGGTCATTATTGAAGTATATAATCAGCATGTATCACACCGCATGCGTGTGTCTACTTGTGAGTATGCGTAACCATCACCTTGGCGAACTCGATCGTGTTCTCGTTAACAAGTTTAATAATTAACATCGACCGGGTCTTTTCGCAGTTTATTACAACGTACAGCCCAAAAGCATCGCGGCTGGATAATGGCAAAAATTCGTTGTCATGTGCTATTTTATAAATTATCAAGTTAACCGGCATAATGGCGTCAGCTGACGCGAGTTGCACACAGCCGACCGCAGCTTGTTGGCGACGCCAAGTTTAGCAGGCCTGCACTCTATACCATTCGTTTGTAAGTAGCTGGTGCCGATGCTGCACCTGAACTGCTGGAACTTGCGCTGCACGCTTGCGGCACCGCCGCAGAACTTTACGGAACCGGTGCAGATAGTGCAGCTGAATCGAACGGACCTATTTCCTAAAACCGTGACGTCACGGGTGAGTTGACTCGCAAGGCTTGCTAGAAGCTGCCACAGCTGCCATCCGCTGCGGCCACTGCAGCCATGACGTCACGGACACACTTCCGGTAGCTGTGAAAGTTGTCTGCTCGTGCGCTGCTCGAACCACTCGAACTCTGTGCGGGCTGTTGCTACACAGCTCGCCGCCATTATCGGTTAGGCGGCCATTGCCCATCAAGTACAACAACCGAAGCGACGCAGTGATCGGCGTAATGAAGCTGCATTTACAAATATCTTATTTATATAGCGTGGTTTCAGGAGTACCGGAGTGTCGTCCGACGAGGCGTCAACCAACGTTGGCGTCAACAGCACGGTCAAGCACCGCACGATGGCAGCACCTCCTCGACCGCCGTAAACACCGCCGCTGTGGCCCCTCCTCCCGCATACCGTATATGCGAACGACACGGCGGATCGTTAGCACCGATGTCCGAAATAAAGCGTGCTAAAATTTGTTGCTATCTGGCATACTGAGCCGAATATCAAGTATGAAGCCCTCGTGAGGATCGCTGACCAGCAGCAAATTGCTGGTAAGAGCGATAGCCCTGATACAAGCAACTTTCTGCTCAAGCCAGCTGCCGCTGGGTTATTTCGGCTCATCCGATCTGCTCGTACTAGCTCTGCTATTAATGCGTCGCCAGATTAATCCTATGGTTTTTTTACTATGGCAGGATAGGATTCACAATAAGGCAGTTTCATAAGTAGACGATTTTTGACAGCGTTGATCAGTTCCAAACCGCCGACCGCCGCGGCTGCAAAGCGAAACTATTTAGGCCTAGCGACAACTAGGGACAGTCACGCACGGCGCCGTCGTTCGCCGCGCTCGCGCGCCCCATACCTCCGCCTGCTCGCGGCATCCCGTGCTGCAAGCTTTGCAAACTCGTCTACTTTCACAGCTAAGGCCGCGCATTTTTTTACGTTCTGCTCAGCAACAAGCCGTTCAAACGATACTGCAGGCATGACAAGGTTTCAGTATGCAGTCGCTGCGCTGTCGGCCGTAATCGAAGACGCCGGGCGGCACCATATTCTATACATCGATCTTTAAACGTGATAAAGTGGGTAAATGAATAACTTTGTAAAGCAGACCCGCTCGTACGTTTCGCGCACTCGGGCGCCGACGAGTAGCCTCCGTCGACAGACTCCACACATAACCTAGGTTAACGACGCAAACCGAGGTCGCCAAGCTCAATTTGCGATAACCGCGGTTAGTGGTGAAACCATAATTGGGACCGCCTTGTAGAATGGGCTAACCACGGGTTCGCGTAACCGCGGTTACACTAACCGTCGCTGCGCGAACTGGCGAACCCCTCAGGCGTGTGCATCGAAGACGGGTTGACGCTAGTACGCCAGTACGCCAGCGAGCGAGCGCGTGGCAATCGGAAGTTCGTCGAAGTGACGTATTTCTGGGCGGAGCTTTGAACTTGCTTATATTCTTTTTTTTATGACTCCGTTAGGCGTACGAGTTGAGAGGGAAAATTGGAAGGGTCTTTTTTAATCGCCGATATCTCTGGTGTTGCAGAAGCTAGATCGAAAATTTTGCGGGAGAATGATGAGTGGTTCAATACCTATCAGTATTATGGCGTTGTTTACCCTTATTGGTGACCCATTTCAGTGGACCTTTAAGCCCAGTTGGAAAACCGGTTTACAGAAACAAATTCTTGGTGCAAATATTTCATTCAACTATTTCAAGGCAATTAGTGGCACTTTTTTTCTTAAATCCAACTTCAAAAAGGAAATTGGTCTTTGGTAGTGATTTTAATCAATAAAGTCAGCGAAACAAATAAAATACTGGAGATTATGCAACACAACTCTGAAAAACATTGTTCTTCTCAATGAGCTTGGTCATATTTAGCAGGTCCATCCAGCAATTTACGCCTAGTAGGCATCCTTTCAATAATTAGTGATATGCATGATGGTAAGCTGGCTTGTTGCATAATATCGGGCTGTGTGGAATGTTACAAATGTGTTCTCTTGTGAGACAGTTTTGAGTCTTAGAGTAGGAATTACTGATATAGATTTTTATATGCTTGTCAAATTGGCATAATAAGCAATTTATTGTATATTAGTAGGTCAGTTTGTTATAAACGGCACAATCTGTTCGAAGCAATTTTGATACATTTTCTTAAGATAGCTATTGCTAATAACGTTTTATGGTGCTGCATGGAGATAAAACATCTGTTTCATTTAATTGCCAAAGAGTGGGCAGTTGACCAGATTTTAGCTATGACTCCGACAGGTATTTCATACTTATGCAGGATATTAATGGATAAAGTATAAACTACAAAAAGCTTCCCCATACTTGAGGTACTGCTAGAGGTAGCCAAGGTAAAAAGCTAGGCAGTGTATGACCTAATACTTCATATTTCTCTGCCAAAAACCTTCTTTTAGTTGCGATATTCATTGCACATATCTGGTTAAATTATTGCATGTAAAATAACTTTCATAGACATGCTGATAGTTCTTGTAGGCTATTCCTCCTACCAGTTGTCATCATTATTGCTACAAATGTTCAGACATGCCAGGCTGCACAAGCCTTCAATACCTAAACCTCCTGTAGGGGGTTCAAGTTAAACTCACAACTCTGATGTATATACACTGTCTCAAATGAATGTGTGATAACCAAAGCAGAACAAAAGTACCTGTTCTCTTATTGTGTATTTTTTCGTCTTTGGTCAATCTCCTTTTCACGATTTGTGATGCGTGCAATATTTATTTTATTTAGAAAGTTGAATGCATCAACTGAATAATGAGAAATAAAGTTGCATCTTCTTAGTCGCACTTATGTTTAATTTCTTTTTTTTTTTTTTGAAGTCATGTTTCACAGTGCTTCCATCATGTGTAATCCAGCATTTAGGTTAGTGGTTATGCCAGCAGCAGCAAAGCAGAGCAGTTTGCTCTGCTTTGCTGTTACTGTTATAATCTTCCTGAGGTTCTCCATGTTGCTAAATGCAGTGGCTGCTACTACTCCCAGAGGTAGTATATTTTGATATAGGTAGCTGCTATTACTACCTTTTGAGGTGGTGTATATTGCTAAAGGTAGTTTCTCTAACTACCTGTGGTGGTAGTGAATGTTAGTAGAGATAGTTTCTCCTACTACCTCCTATAGGTAGTAAATCTTGCTAAATGTAGTTGCTAGCACTACATCTAGAGGTAAATATTTTTGCTAGAGGTAGTTCTAGTTGCTACATTTTAGACGTAGTGTATGCTACTACCTAGCAGATACTGCCAGCAGTTACTAACTAGTTAGTAACATATGTGACAAGCAGTTACCACCCTTAAAATTAGTAACCACTGCCTTGCTTTAGAGTGTAGGGTGAACATTCGAGGTCGCATAACTGCCGGAATTTGCACTGGCACGCCATTCTCTTAGCTCTACGCATGAACGAAAAGTCCCGGCAGATGTTTACGGCTAGACAGAGCGGTTGCGCGAGATTATGGCGAATGCCAATGAAAAAGTGAACCGCAGGCTCGGTAAGAACACTTCAAGTCAGATGGCTAAGACTACGCGCAAAGAGGCGTTGGCTCTCAGCGAGGAAGACTCAGTATTCGAGCGCAACTACGCACTCACTGACGTGATCGTGACGGGTCGTGCGCTCACATGGGTGAAACCATTCGAGGTTGCTGAGATGCTTTCGCGGCAGCAAGGTGAAAGGCCCGAGTTCAGGCTCAATCGGCAGACCCATTCCAACAGTACTTTCCAGTGAAAGCGACTGTAGGAACGGAAAATGCACGTGCTGAATGACTCATAGGCTAGCGAACCCCAGAGAGATTTCTACGCGCAGCACTGCAGCACCCGAAGCCAGTGAAGTCGCTGCTACAAAGGGAAAAATGCCGCGCATGACGCAAACAGGGGCTCTGTAGCACTCACAGTAAGCGAAATCGCTGAAGGGTCGTGAGGGTGGCGCTGAGGGTGGCGCGCATGGGAGATCACGCGCACAGTTACTTCGTGGGTATACCGCTACAACCCCATCATTGAGCGAGATCGCTGAAAAGTGGGCGAGCGCTCCGAGCGTGAGCCCACGCACACAGCAACACCAGTGGCGTCGGCTGCCTATGTAGTGCGAGCTGCCGAGGGGGGAACGCCAGACGCGTGATTACGCGCGCAAGCGGATATAAGGGAAGGCAGTCTTTTTCCGAGATGTTACAGTGCGGAAGGTAGGCGAAGTCACCGAATGTCAACTCCAAAGTTGCGAGAGGTCTCACGTGAACTTATCCGGCACGTGTCTAGACAAAAGCCGGCGACGCTCCTTTACGCGAAACCTATGCTGAGCACGCTCGAACGGACCGAGCCCGCCGACTGGCCTTTCTTACGACACCGGCACTCCGGGCGCACGTACGGGCCCCGCCGTTTACGTTCAGGCGGAGAGAGCGTTGAAGGCGATGTTTAGAGGGCACGCCCCGTGACTGCGCCAGTGTACAAAGGTTTATTGGAGAAGCTCGCATTCGAGCTCGAACGAATATCTCACGAACTGGAGGGCGATGAGATACCAGTGCACTCTGACCTGTCCTGCCGTCGTCTGGGATTTCCCGGAATCGCGCACGCCAGTTGAGCCCTGACTGGAGAGGATGAGCGAAGATGATAGAGCCCAGCCTCCTTCCCTGGTTGGCAATCCCCGGGACGTCAACGCTGCATGAAGTGAGCTGCCCACAACGATTCCAGCCTTTGAACTTTGCGCATTTGCCCCGGCAGCTGTTCCAGAATGCGGCCTGCACGCGGTGCCAGCCCGACTTCGGGGCAGCCCTGCTCGCTTTGGTCGCGGCGCCTACATACCCGAGTCCCGACTCCTGTCCTGCTGCATGGACCTGCTGAGAGACGAGCCGTGGGAATTCAAGGTTCCTCTCGCCCGCATGAAGGCGAGAACACCGTCTCTCTCTCTCTTGACGGGGAACTCTTATCTTTCTCCTCCCGTAGGATGCCTCCTTCGCGCGGAGAGCAGGCGCGCATCGAGGCACCCAATCTCCCGGCCTCCTTCCCCCAGAGCTGCTGCGGAAAAGGCGGGTGAGAGGGACTACCGCAGCGCACCGGGCGGCCCCTCCTCCCACCTCTACTCTTCGACGAACAGGCATCTGCATCCTGGGAGGTGATGCCGCGACGCAGGAGCGCGCGGATGCTATGACCGAGAATGAAAATTGGGCACTCTCAATAATGAGCTTGGCCCGCTGGCTCTTCCTCGGTGTTTCGTTCTTCCTTGCAATGATGGCCAGAGCTAGTGGCGTGGCGTTTGGCTCTGAGAGCAAAGCCCGAGCTCCGTGAGAACCCCGACAAACTCTATCGAAGTTTGTAGGAGTATAATCAGTATAATGGTCACTTCACTCATTTGTGCTTAAAATAGTGAAAGACCATATCACTCTTCCTCGCGCGTGGAGGCAGTAGAGCGAGATCTGCAGGAGTAATTATAGGCTGTTTTATTCTTGCCACAGGAATTCCAGTTCTTAGAGCGCAGTTCCCTGTCGCTGCGGCGCGTGTCGTCTGCTACTCGGCCGTTCTCAAAACGAGCTTTAACATGAACGCTGTACCTAACCGAAATAAAGCTTATTAGCAACTACTAATTGAATCAATACGCTGGAACTGGTATACGTTATTTGAACAGAACGAGAAAAGAGCATTCATATCGTCTGCCAACCCGTCGATGGCATGGTCAGCTGTGCTCGTTTTTTTTTTTTTTTTTTTTTTTTTTTTTTTTTATCGCTATGCGTTTCGTGTGAAATGGTTTATCGTGATAGCTCCTTTTGAGGATACGCTCCATATGATTCTGGACCAAGTGGAACAGCTCCTAACCTCTCAGAAAGTAGAAGGGATATCATTGGCTCCAATCAAACTAAGTCTGGCGTTGTCTGACTACCGTGTCTGATTATGCGTATTCGATGCTTCCACTCTGTAAACTACGCTCAGCCGAATTGAACCCGAGCTATTTGGTTTCTTCGTAAGGATTAACGTTTAAGGGCCCTAAAAACATTTTTCCCCGAGGCGATTTTTGCACTTTTGATTTCATTTTCTTCTAATTGGACCATTCCTAATTCTTCTGTTAAGCGTTGTCTTCTTTTCATTTATTTTCAATTGGTTTTACCTGCGATGGCATCTCGTTCGGTGTGGTCTTTCTCCCCCATTTATTTTATTAAACTGTGTCTTGAGAGTTTCGCAATAAAGGGGCATGAAGTTGCGCCAGTCACTTCCGCTGAGAGCGGTTGCCTCTCGCGGGAAGTTGCAGCAGCACGTGAGCCGTTGGCAGACTGGCGAGCGCTTCCCCGACAAAGACGAGGAAGACGGGCTCTGCGAAGCCATTTTTTCCAGAGGCAGACAGCAACAAGAGTTCCTGATCGCTGGTGACGACGAGATGAACGAGTCGGCGACTGCATCAGGCACAGGAAGCTCGCCCCAAAGAGCGTCATCCATGCAGAGTCAGCAGCAGCAGCGAGCGGACCCGGCGGGCGATTGTAGCCCGCCACCCATCTGCCTCCCGGAGGTGGAAATCAAAGATGTGCTGAGGATCTGGTGCTCTCGCAGCCATCCGAGCCAGGTACGCCGCGTACGGCCCGCAGCCGCCTACGTTATGCGCAACGCAGACTAAAACAACAGCTTTGGCCGCATGAGAGAGGCCTCCAGGCGGACGAGTTTTGATTCGCTGTAAGATGACGTGGCCATAGAACAAACCGAGGTTTCTTTAATCTGTTCTGTTTGCCCTTTAGCGAGTGTTGTAGGCAAGAATAGGCGACTTAGCGACGTTCTTTCGCGTCTTCAACACACAGCGCTTGCGTGGTATTTGCCCGAATTTCGCAGAACGCAGGCGCTGCTTGGACATCGCTGCAGAGTACAAACCAGCCCACCTAGAATGGAGCAAGGGGGCTATGTGCTGGATAGCTGCGCTGCGATCATTGTTTTTTTGCTTCATGCGGTTATTGCGTGCGCCCTCTATGGACATATTTATGAGGTATTAGCCCTTTATATCAAGGATGCCGAGTTCTTTCAGAGAACGTCAGATGTTACTGCACATATTAATTGCTCAATGGCCCCGAAATTTATTA
>JAJIZL010056610.1:0-10217 GCA_023969395.1 Amblyomma maculatum | reverse complement strand
CCGCATTTCTTTCATGCCATGATATATATATTGCGGATACATTTTTGTTTTGTGATATGTTCATGCTGAACTCTGTATTTATTAAAGAATATGTATTCTATTGCCTATATTTTACATTCAATGTAAGCAGCACGCCCATGTAGATATACGAAAGCATTAAACTTGAAATATATATGGCATATATATCAATGATTATTCAGGAATTAACATGTAAATACAATATGGTTCACCAACCAGATGAAGGAAATTGGTATCAACTGTCTAACTCGGTGATAAACTGTAAAACTATGACACAAACTTTAATTCTCTTAATTATCTTTTCTATTTAACTGTCAAATATGAGGACATACATGCGGATGATACCACTAAATGGCAGAAAGTGAAGTGGAGCTCAAGAGACTTCTGATGCGCGTACAAGAAGAGAGTGAGAAGTTTGGACTTAAACTGAACATTAAAAAGACAAAGATCATGGCGTCTTGCCCCATCAAGTCCTGGAGCATAGAGGGACAAGAAGTGGAAACCGTGACAGATTTTCTCTTCTTGGGCTCCAAGGTAACCCCGGAAGGAGACTGCAGTCATGAAATTAGGAGACGCCTACTTCTGGGAAAGAGAGCCATGGCTAGCCTTGACTGCCTAGTAAAGAGCAGAGACATTAGTCTGCCAACCAAGATCCATATAACTCGTGCTATGGTCTTTCCAGTTGTGATGTATGGATGCGAGAGTTGGGCTGTGAAGAAGGCTGACCGCCGAAGAATTGACTCGTTTGAATTGTGGTGCTGGCGGAGAATCTTGAGAGTTCCTTGGACGGCCAGAAGATCAAATCAGTCGATATTGTCGACCATAAACCCTGACTGCTCATTGGAGGTTCAAATTCTAAAGTTAAAGCTCAGCTACTTTGGTCATCTGATGAGAAGAGAGGAGTCGCTCGAGAAAGATTTGATGTTGGGAAAGGTTGAGGGTCACCGGAGAAGGGGTAGGCAGCGAACGCGATGATTAGATGGCATCCTCGAGGCGCTGCACATGAAGTTATGTGATGCTAGGAAGATAGTGAGAGACCGGAAAGCGTGGCGTGATATGGTTCATAGGGTCACGAAGAGTCGGACACGACTGAACGACTGAACTGAACTGAACGGATGAGGACATACGCCTATGAATATCTTCCAAACCAACTAGAACATCCAATTGAGAACTATGTATATACCATATGAAGTGCCATTTGAAATCCCGGGAACCAATTCAAATTTTCAAAACCACTTTGAATATCCAATAGGGTAGGACATATATGAATTGTAATCCTGTATAATATGGAAAATCCAGTTGGGATTCTAAATGATCATTATGAACGTGAGAACAATTGGGAGTGCCCATTGTTTGCAAAACCATTTGGGTAATTCCGTTACCTGCCAAATTGGTCGTAATTTTGTGCCCATTTGAGCTCATATATGGCTGTATCTAATTGGGTCAGTGTGGGGCCGAATGGAACCATGTTATAACTGGTTTAATTTTTTATGGGGAGGCTTAGTGAGCCAACTGAACTCGCATGGACCCTGAATGAGCACTGCGAAATCGAATGCTGGTGCTGTACGAGCATCGTGATTTTAAGCGAGCATTACGATGTCTCCTACAACTGAGCGTACAAGCTCTACGAGAGTGCGTACGGCGTCTGCGGGGGTTTTACGTGAACTGTACGAGATCTTCTACAAGCTGCTTGAGCCCTCGTACATCTGTACAAGACATCCTACAATCCTCGTACAACCCTACGAGACATCGTACACGCTCTAGGAGACACCGTAGACGCCCTACGAGACATCGTACAATCCTCGTACAACTCTACGAGACAACGTAGACGCTCTAAGAGACCTCATAGAATTCTTGTACAAATCGCATAGCTCTTAGAAATCTCCCACATTTCTCGTACACATCGTAGCAATCTCGTACATTTCGCATACACTTTTTCAGTAGGGAAGAGTCTATGTATTGTTGTAATGTTTCCCTCTTGCGCTTTAGTCCCCTGCAGTTCCATTGTAGGATGGTGAGTTTAGGTCTTGGTTGTGGCGCCATGTTGAGGATTAGAAATGTGTGTCGGATCCTGTGGTGGATCTTCAGGTTCTTTATCAAGTTCAGGGATGACTAGGCGACGATTTCCCATTTTGCCCTGTAGTTTTGTGCCCTTGTTGTGAGAAACATCCGAATATTCCTGAATTTTTCGGTCAATTCTAATCTCCTGCGCTTGCATCCTGATTAGAACTGGTTCAAGTTTTTCCATCATGGGCTTGATGACTGATTCTAACATGCTTTTGATTGTCGTCTCGATCATAATTTGTAATTTATTGGCCATGAGATCTTGGACTGTGTTTTCCAAGCGGGTAATGCGGTCCTGTGTTTCGGTGTTCTCAATAAATTGCGGCATGGGTGCCTGCGGTGCTGCTGCCTGCGGTTGTGGTACCTGCGGCATTGGCGCCTGCTGTGGCGTCTCTAGTGCAGTTTGCCTGTCGATAGTGCTAGTATTTAGCTCCTGTGGGTACGGAGGGTGTACCTCTTCCTTGTCCTCCTCCATCGGACATGCCTGTTGTGTCAATGGAGGTAATGTGTTCTTCGGGTTGGCTGCGACGCCTAATTGCTCTTTTAATTTCCTATTTTCTGATTTTAGTTTCTCGATCTCTGCTTTAAGTTGTTTGTAAGCCAACGCTTCGGGGGAGGAGGCAGCTACATCTGCCCAGCTCACCTTGCCGTCGTTGCGCTGGTCCTTGTAATGGGGTCCTGTTGTTTTCTCAGCTGGACGACTGCCGGTGGGGTGCGACGCCTTGTCGCTAGTGCCACGTCCTTTGCTTGATGACCGGGAGCCGCGTGGTCCTGAGTTGCTGCTGTTGGACTGGGCCCGTTGGGTCAGTCGGTCCCCGCTGTTAGATGTGCCTCTGCGGCTGGACCGGTCCCGAAACTTGGCCCTGGACTGGTGACTGTCTTGACCTGTCTTGGATTTGGCTGGTTGTGATGTTCGGTACTTGAACTTGCATTGATTCGACCCCATGGGATGTGGGCCTTCGCACACTGTGCACTTGGGTTGGCAGTCATGGGCTTCTTGAATGTCGTCCTGGCCACACTGCGGACATCGTGACTGCGCAGGGCAAGGGCAGACATCCGCCCGGTGTCCAAGTTTCCCGCACAGCAAACAGGCTGGTGTTGTTTTCTTGTACAGGCGCACGGGAAGCGCCTCTCCGTAGTAAAAGACGTGAAAAGGGACCTTTCTTCCTTCGAAAGTGACGGCCGCTTTGTTGGAGGAACCTAGTTTTCTCACGCTCACCACTGGTGCGTCCGGGGAGCGAAGCGCTTCCGTGATGTCTTCGTTGGAAACCCTAGGGTCCACCTGTATTACTCCTTTACATGTGTCGTCAGAAGGCCGGAGGTAGGAGTACACTGCGTGTGCTGTGTCCCCTAGTTTAAGTTCTTGAATTGCGAGGATCTTTCTGATTATTTCGGCATCTCGTACGCCGACGACGATGATGTTTTGTTCCCAAATGGGCCAAACGCTGAGCGCTGCTGATGTGTTATTAATGCCTGCTGCCATGTGCAAGGAGCTTCCGAGAGTGTTGCTTCCCCTGAATTTGCTGAGATCCAGCGTTCCTCTAGGTTTGATTATGATGACTGCATCTTGCTTGTCGAGACGCGGCTGCGGAGGAGGCTTCCAACGCTTGACTTGCGTGCGTGGCGTCTCCTGCAGCGGCGTATCAGCTGCGGCGGTGAAGTGGCCATCTGGCGTTCGTCCTTTCTGCCGTGCCGAGCGGTTGTTACGGGCTGATGCGCGTTCCCACTCTTCTATCTTGCGTTGGATGTTGGCTTCTGTTACTTTGTCGAAAACTGGCGTTTTCGCCTGCGGAATGGTGACGATACGCATTCCATCCGGGTCGTACCCCGTCAAGGTTGTCATGATTTGCGGCAGAGTTTGCCCGCGGAGCCGCGGCGGGCAGCTGACTCGAGGCCTATCTGTTAGGCTTAGCTACTCGCTCGATCCGCTTGAACTTGAAATCCTCGTTGAAAATGGTCCCACCTGAGAAACGGTGGTCTCCTCGTTGTTCTGAAGTGCCCGGGAACAAGTCCTGCTGCTTTTGAAGCGCTTTGGAAATCCTTGTCCGGGAAAGGAGCATAAATTCGGCGGAGCCGATGTAACACACGGCCGTCCTTCCCGACTGCTTGTGACCATCCTCTGGTGTGGAAGCATTACCTTTGGAACAATATTTGACACTTCTTTCTGCGAATTAGCAATTGTAAATAAAGTCATATTCATTTTCACGGAAACATCCACCAGTGATTAGAAAAAAAGGACTGAGGTACAGAAAAATGGGTGATTTTCAGCTGGGTTTGCAACTTGCAAGCTTTCGCAAATACAAAACGTTTCCGCCCCCCCCCCCCCCATACCTAGTGTATTCTCGAGAACAAAAGTTCATCTTAATGTCGACACATTTGTCCACATTATGAAACGTTTTAATGGGACGCATAAAATGCCCTAGTGCATTGCCGGCACCTCACCTTGAACCGTACTTATCGGAATGCAGCCGGTACCGCGTACAGGTAGAGTCAATGAATGACATAAACGCGAGGAGTTTTGCCAGTGCACGGTAGGTCCAGTTTTGGAGGCTAAATAAAACGCCTAAAATGTCTATAATAATATTTCACGATAGGCCCAGTTTTCGAGGCTAAATACAAGCCTAAAATATCTATAATAATATTAGTATATTATTATAGATATTTTAGGCGTTGTATTTAGCCTCCAAAACTGCACCTATCATGCACTGGCAAAAATCCTCGCGTTTAGGTCATTCATTCACTCTGCCTGTACGCGGGATATCTTCAGATGACAAAATGCGGAGCTAGTTTTGGAAAAAAGAACACGAATAAAATTAAAAAAAAATATGAGACAAGATTTTATTAGTGAACGAATGCGACTAATAACGCCACACAAGAATATAATGATTTGCGCTAGGCATCCGGTGATTTATTGTAATAAAGTTGGTGTAACCGCAAAGGAAATATATAGCGCTAGAGGTTCGAAGATGTTACGAAGTAAGCTGAGATAGTGCCGCAGCATTACAGCAGGGCAAGGTTGATCAGATACTCAGTTCAGCTCAGTAGGCCTACTTTTGAGGTTATAGACGAGCAGCGAGATTTACTGGAGATAAAAACAAAATAGATTTTGTTGTATTATTGATCGGAAACTTGTTCAAACGTTGGTGAGAAAGCGATGGCGATGGTTTCCCGAGGGGGCAGTCAGTTTGCTACTGCTCGATGAGAGAAAAAAGAAAAGAAGCATATAAGCTTATTTATTATTGCGCAATGATGGATGGGCGACGTCATGAGTATGACTTGTGCAGCGTTGTTGTTGTGTGCTGTAGGAAGAAGGAAAAGATAATGCACGGCCCTGCTACTGGCTCTGTAGCTGAGCCACCTCCGCTGCCTCGTGCAGACAGAAGAGAAGATATAGAGAAGAAAGAAAAGCAAGAAGGAAAGAAAGACGCGCCGCAACAACAGCCGTCGTCCACCACCGAAGCGGTGGCGGGTGCAATGACGGCCTACAACAGATAAAAATTCGGTGGCAGGCTAGCACCCGCCGCAAGCGGCGGTGACCTATCTGCCCCAGCCCCATCAGGGGAGAAGGCTTGTGCAGCGAGATCTGTGTGCTTGAGTAGTGCTACACTGTGACGGCATGAAGTAATTGTTAGGACTGCAGCACTACTACTACTACCCGCATTCTCGTAAAACCGATTTTACCTTTGACATTTCCGAAGGCCTGCAGATGTCCACAGAAGTAGTGCGACAGATACTGCGCCTTTCCTTTCCTGTAACCCAATTATAGAACGCCGGTGAACATTGATGCGTTCAACGGAACGCTGGTTGTGTTCGATAAGGGGCGCGATGTACCGTGCGCAGCAGCGACCCTCGTAAGTGTGACTCGTATCCAACGCCATCGCCAATAAACACATTACTTAAAGAAGATCGTATCTTTGAAGCAGATGCAATGTGGGGTCTGGAAGCACGGCACCTGATTAACACCGTAAAATAACGTTTAACAATTCAGACACTGCAAACACAATCCTGTGAAAACGCCCTGCTGCTGCACGATATCGGTAATTAACTGCGTTTAACCCTGATTAACGATGTGGAGCTGAAATGGGGTAGTAGTCCTGCTTTCGCTTTCATTGAAGTAGTGCGGAATTCCCTATGAGCAAAAAAGAAAAAGAAAATTTGCTGGCAAGATTTGCAAACTAAGTATTTTATTCGATGTTTTTATGGCTCCCCATATGGCAAGCAACTCGGAGTGTAAAATTGTTCCTCCAGGTAGGTGGCACGTGTGCTGTCCGTTGTGCTGAGGCGCTGGCACACACACCCATGCCACACTCACCCTTTCATTTCTAATTGCAGCGTCAGTGTAGATGTCTATTGTATTGAGTGGTCTCGTGAGGGCAGTTCTCTGTGCTAAAAGTTGCCTAGCTACCACATTCCGCCTACTAATAGGTCGTTGTGGCCTTAGTGCGATTACAGGCGCCTCCCACGGGGGTGAAGTGTCTGTCCCCAGGGGCCGCTGCAGCCAGAAAAGATAACTTCAATGGTTATCGAATTTTAACCAAATCATATGCAGCGATTGCAGAGCTGACGGCACCAACTACAGACGACGCAGTGGCCAAGGACATCAGAAAGAGGCTGAAGGGAATGCGGGAAGTTGGAATAGAAATTCAAATTATATGGACACCGGGACATACTGGCACGGACGGGGGAAACGCAGCCGCGCAAGCGGCCGCCGCGCAAGCGGGTGGGCTTGCTGAAACGTACAATGCCCCACACCCCAACTCCATGCCTACACCGACAGACTTAAATCCTTGCCAAACAATGCTCACTAAAGGCTCCTCTGGCAGATCGATGATGCACTATGTACGCACAAAAATAAAACACGACAGTAAGCTTAGATTACATGAAGCGACACCAACGCCGGTGTTTGAGGACACGAAAGGGCTCACTCGACCACAAGAAATATTTCTCAACAAAGTAATAACAAACGCTGCTTACACACCGCACATACTTGACAAGTGGTTTCTCCGAAGACACGAAACACTCAAACACAACATATGCACGCACTGTCAGGAACAGTGTACAGCAGACCTAGAACATCTTATATGGCAATGTCCATCGTTTTCACAAGGAAGAAACAAAATTACGCATATTCCACACGACGACATGCCCACATTAGCAGGTCAGGTTATATCAAGCACCGAAATACAACACTCCATTGCTACATACGACAGTGAGAGCGGCCTGCTTCGAGTAGTGTGAGAGAGGTCGACTCACAGCGCGAAGATCGGCCGCATGGCAAGCAACAATCAACAGCTTGAAGAACCGTCAAGACGAAACCCAAACAGCGGCCGAGAGCCATCCCTTCCTTTCAATAAAGGCTTCATTCATTCATTCATTCGATGTTGAGCTAGTGTTACCATACAAGTTCACCAAAATATATCATATGAAAGGGCCTATAAGTGCAAATGCCCTTTTCAAGTAGCGAAGTGGATTCTAATAAGTATGCTGGTAATCAATAAGCTAAACTCATGGCTGTAAATCAGCGCACATGTTTAATGTCAACGCATCACTTTGGACCGCGTTTGATGAAATTGAGGGGTGCTGTCAATCTGGCTGTGCTGTACATTATTAACATACAAAGGCGTGCTCTTCTAATGCGCATAAGCGAACAGGGAATGACCCAGGGAACGACAGAGGCAATGTTGTGCCATGCCAACATTTCATATCTCGCGTCTTAGTCTTTCACTGGTCGTTTTCGTTAACTAGCACAACTTTATCACTAGAGAACTCAGGCCTCCTACTTCACATCTGGCAGGCGCTTATAGTGCGTATTCCTCAAGATGAATGTAGGCAGTAGTTACATGTTACTAGTAGAAGCCTACGGGGTAAAAACGTGGAGCTTGAGGAAGCGAACTGAACTTAGAACTGAGGACATCTATGGAAATCAAAGTGATTGCTGTAACTTAAAGAGGCAGGAAAGGAGCCGGATTTGTCAGAGAAGAACCGCGAGCTCGTGGAACTCTTCTTGGAAGCAGGAACAGGCGTAGGAAGGCCACGTAATGCAACGGCAAGTTAACGGGTGACCCCAGGAACAATTTAGTAAATTCTAACGGAGAGCAAGTGTATCAGAGGGCGGAAGAAAGAATTTGGACAAGATTAGGAAGTTTGCGGGTGCACGATAATTGGTTCATGACATGGTTAATTAGAATTTGGCGAAAAACTGTATTTGCGCTGCAGGAGACGCAGCTAGTCTGTTGATGCTTTTATGGTGCTACCTTCGTTGTAGAAAATGTGCTACTGAGAATTACACTGGGCCTTGCCTTGTCCCAGCTATCCTTCATGTCGACGAGGTGGACCTATGGGACGGCGAAGAGATGTCCAGTGACGCCGTGCTGCGATACCTGAACAAGGTAAAGATAAGCCATGCGGTAGACAAATGCGAATGTCGTGTGCGTACTTTTGGAAAGTGTCTCTCTCTGGGTGGCTTGCTACGGTGAATTAGTTTTGCACCACTGCTTCTCTTCGAAAAAGATCGTTGTAGCAGAACCTTAATCGCTACTATAGCTAGATGAGTAACGCCAGAAATTTTAAACTTTGTGGCAGCTTAAAAGAAAATTACGAGGGACTTTAGCGACTAGAGTAGTGAAAGGCTGAGTGCCGCATTGTGCTACTCAACTGGCACTGATTAGTAAATAATTAATTAATAATCAGACATTAGGTAAATATTTATTATTTATCACTAATAAGGCAATAATTGAGATACATAATTAGTCATTAATTAGTAATCAGTCATTGATTGATATATGGTCATATAAGGCACGCATTCGCTCATACTGTGATGGTGCTCTGTGATTGGTCAATACCTCTATGACGTCATCCCGCCTCGGCCAATCAGAACCGCCACAAAAGCGGGACACATTTAGTGCACGACGGCATGAGCCATTAAAGACTTCCGCCTTAAAATGGCTTGAGCCTAGAGATGCGAGCGAAAGTTGTGTTAAGCATGGTTATGCATGGTTTAAATTAGGAGGACGCTCGAGCTTCGCCATGAGAGCAGACACGATAGCCGCGGTAACCCTACCTTTTCAATCCGAGATATTTTGTGCATATTTTTTATGGTCAGGGAATTGAAGGTGTAATATACTTTCGGGTCGACACCACGGAATGGTGGTGTCCACTAGGCCATTAACCAGGTCAAGGTCACATCACACTTTTCAAGGTCAAGAAGTCGAACAGGCTGACCTTAAGAGATACAAGGCGTAGTGAAGTTTTCTCTAAAAAAAATTTGGGTCTCCTTTGCATAACTTATTATCTCAAAGGCGCCAAGATACAGTTGTTAGCGTAGCAGATAACCTCACTAAGTCACGAGATTCGTATCGACAGTTTAGAGATAGCTGTGACGTCACAATCATGTCTTGATGCGCGGCATGAAAAAACAGCGATATAATCTCATTCTTCACCTGTAGTGATTTCTGTCCTTAAGGCAGGCTGACTTTCACATTGTAGGGAATTCAAAGGACGCAGCAATGATTATATTGCTGTATTTTTGTGTTTCACATGACATAGAGTTGACTGTGACGTCACAGCCATGACTCGGCTGTTGAAACCGAAATCGAAACAGGTGAAAAACGAGATTCAAGTATAATTTATTCAGCAGTTGTAGGCGAATGTGACGTGACTATATGTGTATAGTAATGTCCTAGACACCATTACAAATCATACAACACGAACCTAAAAATGAGGCGTCTATAGCCCTTTAAGTACGTACGAAAATGAAACAGAAAAAATAAAAGTAGGGACAGAAGAACAAATCAAATACAGTAAAAATAAAATAAAAACTGAACGAAAGCAAGAAAGGAGAAAAGCGAAAACACTGATGTAAAGTAAAGTGATTAATGTAATAAAGTTGAAAAAGGCGCGAAGAACCTGAAATTCAAAATTTTGATCGCAGATAACTCAGCTTCGGAAAAACGCAGTAATAGTAATGTTTTTTTCTAGACGAAATTCATGAAGCGGACCCCAGACTTAGGGCAATATCACATCTTAAACAACTACCAAGCTTCGATCAGGTATCGCAGATAACCTCTGCAAAGTACCACAGCGATGCGCTCTAAGGAAAGCAGCAAAATTACAAATCAAACCTCTCTTGTGCTCCT
>JAJIZL010056604.1:0-16029 GCA_023969395.1 Amblyomma maculatum | reverse complement strand
GGAAGAAATCAGCGGCAGGTAATGTTTCCGACAATGGAGAAGCTTTCGTTCTCTTTATATTTTAGTTTTGGCTCCGATTAGATGCCGAAATAAAAAACGGGACTCCCAGGAGGGCCGTTCCCAATTCTGTTTAAAGCCAAGAGAACAAAAAAAGGACGCAAATAAAAAGAGATTAACGGGACAGGTGCAGCCATTGGAACTTTTCGCACATACACAGAAGAGTGTATTCGAGGCGACGGAGTTTATTTTTATTTTTTTTTGGCACGCAAAACAGCAGCAAAAATCAACAGAAGAACCACTCGTTGAGGGACGATGGTTTAAGCTCGCCTGCCGGGTAAGCTTGCAAAAAGTCAAGTGAAGCTGAGAGTATAGAAGCGCGTCCCAGATTATCTATTTCAAGCAGTGCCAAATAAATGAGTTAATTCTCCGACATGCTACAAGAAACTCGGTGTCGAGCAGGCTCTATTGACATCACAACAATAATAAAAATGACTGCATGCCATTTGGCTTGATCGATATACTCCTGCAGAAGAATCAATTTCAGGGAACTCGGGTAGATGCGATTATAGGAGGAATTTAGCATGTGAAGATCAAGTAAACATTTCAAGCATGAGAGGCTTAGCTGAAGCAAAACTAATGACAATATGCGAACCGAATGTTTTATTTCCAGCCACGTTTGTAACAGATATAAGTCAAATAATCGACTACATACCCATCACAGCTTTGCCCATTTCACGAATCGGAGGAAACAACAAAGACAGAAGGAGGGAGTATTGCGCAGTTCATGTTGGCCCAGGACGATAAAACTCATTCGCAGCCAGTAAAGACTC
The DNA here is from genome assembly GCA_023969395.1 of Amblyomma maculatum. Taxonomy (NCBI): domain Eukaryota; kingdom Metazoa; phylum Arthropoda; class Arachnida; order Ixodida; family Ixodidae; genus Amblyomma; species Amblyomma maculatum. The sequence continues at coordinate 15,199 of JAJIZL010056604.1, read as the reverse complement.
TGGAAAACGGCTGCTCAAACTACGCTCTATACGAACCGTCAGTGATCGAGCACAAAGAGGTGCCAGACTCACTCCTTGCACCCAGTAGGTTTGCGGAGGCTTCATCTTCATCCTTGAATTTTTACATTACCAAAATACAAAGGAACCTTAATTTAAACCAAAAATTAAAGGCAAAGCAGTGTTGTATCTATAGCAGCGTATAGTAGCTCGAATGTTTAATATTAATGCCTTTTTGCGCTTTCTTCGAGACATCCTCATTCCGGTTTATTTTGAGGTTTAGAAATCTAGCGGTCATGGAGTCACTCAAAAAACTACCGAGTCCTGATGATGGCCTTACGTTTTCTGTTTATGGCTCTTCGTAATGGCGGAAGATGCTTTATTCAAAATTTTCTTTAGTGGCACTATACTTCTACTCACCAGCATACCAAGCGTTAGCGTTCTGTCTGAAAGGTTCCTTTTTGTAATATGTTTTCCTTGTAAACGTTTTGGAAGTTCGGCGCGGCAGAAAAAACGTGTCAGAAAATATCAACATTCCACAGGAGTGTGAATATACTCCTCTCCATGGCAGCTCTCTTTCTGCGAGACAAAATGCTAGTCATTTTTGCGGCGCATTAGCTGCACTCTGTAGACTGAGAACACGGTATCATACCATGCCTTTCTAATTAATCAACCTTAAAAATGAACTTAACCGGTTCTGTTAAGTGATTAACGTTCAAAAAGTACACGTGGTCAAAATGACACTAAACGGCAGTAAGATATTACCTCCACGACATGAGAAGCAGTCCAAAAAGTTCTTACTTCTACACATTGGCAACGGGCTGTATCTCTCGCTGTCGCCATAACCCGCCACCATTAATGCTCTCGTCAAAGGAAATCCACACGACAGCGTAGCCTGCCAAAGCTCTATAAAGAAATTCCCGCTAAATCGAAAGGCGATCAAAAGAGATTAAAACAGCACATAAATTATGATCAGAAGGGAGACATGACTCGAGGTTCATTACAACAGGTATATAGAATGAACGAATTGTGCAGAAAACAAAACTGGAGTTGGGGCGAGTGGAGACGCGAACCTGGCACACTTCGATTCCATGTCTACAACGGTAGCCCTATACACCATTCAGGCACTTCATTTTCGCATGCATAGTAGTTCTTACACGTAGTTACGTAGAGAGAGCCTATATACAAAGAGTACTTGCAAGGCACTCAGGTGTTGCTGAGCTGCCCTATTTTCACAGAAAATAGCGGCAAAGATAGTACAAAGCACAGGAATCCTTGTATGGACTGTCTAAAGTGGGGTATCATTAAAAGGGTGGTTAAAAGGGAGTTAAAAGGGTAAATAACTGAGCTAGTTCACACATATACTTGAGGTTTTTGATACAGCAGAATCAAAAAGAACGGGGACGCAAAAATAGAAATACAGAACAAGGATAAAGTTGCACTGACAACTGTCTAACACATGTCTATGTCGTACAGTGTTTCACATAAGATGGGCAGATTACGACGGTGCGCTAATTAACATTTATGAGATTATGGAGGCACTAATTAATGCAGAAGTGATCAAACAAGTGGCAACGGGCATGTCGGAGAGAAGTGAGTACGCGAAAGTGGATACCCAGGGCAACCCGTCAACGGGAGCCATAAACGCTATTCAGTCGCAACCTTAAACGCGTAGTTTATGAAGCTCCGAATGTTTCGGGGCTCAATTGCCGGGCTAACTAGGTTATGGTCAAACACGCTGCTGATGACCACTTTTGCAGTGTGGCATGCTTTTCAGCTGCATAGAAGAGAATGTTTCAATCCCGATGAGGTATGCCTCTGCCGCAACCCGGTAATGTAAATGTGTCCTCGGCCGTAATGCCTGTCGCGAGGCAACTTCTAAGTTGGCTATAGCAGATGGCGTGGACATTCGACGAGGGCTGGTATGGCAACACCCAGAACGCTGTACGAGAGAAGGTATACGATCCCACATCTCTTATAAATGTCCCGAAAACTGCCGCCTCATTGGAGGTCCGCCAGTGCTGAGTATATACCAGGTGCTTTCTTTAACCTTTAGGAGATGGTTATTTCAAACCGTATGAGAGATACGTCAGTGCGATTAATGCAGGGGAGTTGTACAGCCAGAGCTTAGTGATTAATCAATTATTTAAAATTAACTAATCAACTTTTTTTTATTTTGCGTTTAGAGGCCAACATTATATTAACAAAGCGAAGGTCGTCAGAGTAAAACTAAGTTCGTTTTTTTTTTTATTTCTTATCGACAATGCGGTTTGAAATATTTAACGTCCAAAGTACGCAATTTTAAGTTTGTAAAGCTGGCTTCTCGGGATGGGCTTTTTCAAAATGGCATCGCTTTGTCTATTTTACCTGTGGAAGCAATGAGCGGCATTTCCGTAATAATACCACACCAAGCGACACAGTTTAAAAGATGTACATTGCGGGAAGCCATGTTTGTCGGCTAAGAAAGCATATTTCGCCCTTAAATATTTCCAGTTGCAATGCCGAGAAAGAAGGTTTAGGAGCAGGGCCCAGCTTTTGATTTGACGGCCTTGAATTCTTAATAGACTGCTAAAATAACAAATGAAACCGCTAATTAGTCAATTTTCTTTATTAACACAGTAATTACTGAGACCTATCGGGTACATAATGCCCGCCTTGCTGTGCAAACCTCCTGCACAGACCGCACTGACGTACCTCTTACAGGGTTGAAACCCCGCCGTGTGTGCGCAGTCGTTAGAGCGCTCGAATACTGTGACCAAGAAAGTGGGATCGAATCCCGGCCGCTTTCGATGCAGGCGGAAAGCTGGGCTTCCGTCTGCTGTGCGATGACAGTGCACGTTAAAGAACCCCGGGTGGTCGAAATTTCGGGATTCTTCCCCTACTGCATCTCTCATAGCCTGAGCCGCTTTAGGACGTTAAACGCCGTAAACCAACCATAGAACATTAGAGGATTTAAAATAACCAGGTGTAAATAGTTAAAAGAACACCCTGTATCTACGAGCGGCTTTTATCCAAAAAGCCATCCCTCCATCTTCAATGACAGCACTCTTTCCTAATCCTTCTTCCATCTTTATGCCCTAATCCCCCCATGCAGAGAAGCCTGTCAGCGAACGTTAACGCCAGCTAAAATCTGTTTCATTAAAAAGTCTTCTCACTCTCTCTCTCTCTCACTCTCTCGAGCGGCACGTATAGCATACAGTCTGAAAGAGGTGGTCACCTCGGTCACTGATGGGTCTGTGGGAGGACATTGTGACATCGCAGCCTTTGCGTCATACACTTTCTTGGTGACGTATTTTCAGGACCATAATTTGCGCACGACGCAAAAAGCCGAGGCCTTTTCTCCTAATGGAACAGGTGAGGGTCTCTCCTTCTGAGCTCCGAACGACCTGCACATGTTTACTCTGTACTGATCCAAAACAACAAGACCATAAAAGCAATACTGCAGGTTTTGTGCTGCATTTGACCAGGTGATACCTGGCGAATGCTTTTTAGGCAGTATTTGTTAACGCAAGATATTGTTCGCTTGAGTGCCTTGAATAATGTTTACCCCGAATTTCAGTATGTGAAATTCAGCCAGGATATTTGCCTTGCGCTTGCCTATCTAGTCGGTACAACATAAAACACAGGCTGTATAAACTGCGGTGAGAACTAGTTATGGTACGCAAAGTCTGATGTACTTGATCCCTAACTCTCTGAACATGTACCCATCTTTACAAGATACAATGCAGCAATTTAATAACCCATAGGAGATTTAAAGAAGTTATCACAACTAGCATGTCCTAATTAACCTACATATGTAATGGATATTTCATTTTCTATTCCATTCCAAAACTGTATACATGTCCAAATGGTGCTTGACTGTGTTGTTTGTCTGTTCAGTACATCTTTTCTAGTTTAGCACGTACATTTTAGGTCTCAATCCGTCAATTGCGTCTGTCGATCGACCCGTGTATGAGTGACAGGGCCGCCGTCCGGCAGAGTTTCTGCCTTTTTCCCTGTTATCCAAGATCAGTTGTGTAAAATGAAATGCAAGTGCCCTACGACAGAGAAAACATTACAGATTTTCTGATTTTTGACAGTGTTTCAAATCTTTCTTGAAATGTTCATCCAGGATTGAAGTCTCTATGGACACACACTGGTTCGACCTGTAGGTTTACTCTGCGGCAAGTGCATGATCATGAGACACCATACTTGACGGGCCCAATCACTGAAGATCCGCTTCACGGAATCGATGGACACCGCGTGAGTTGTGGCTGCTCTCATGGCGCAACGGACTCGAAGCTTTCTTGTGAGATTGGTTATCTTTCTTTTTCGCGTCGTCCCCACTAAGAAGGCTCCACGTCAAGGCATGATCTCTAGCAAGTTGATCTCTCATAAGAATAGCGTACAGAAGCTCTGTCAAATCATCCATGTGCGAGGTTCCTGGTCAGAGCGACCCAGAGCCGGTATGGGTGGTCACTCAATCACCGCCGGGATCGTACATAATGCAACCGACGCCAGTGACCCAGAAGAGTGTCGCCCCAATAAAATGAGCGTGGACCTCGCGTCCCGACTCCACCGGGGCCCATAACCATGTTTGCGAACGTGCGCTCCCTGTCGCTGTAAGCGTGCGTCGCGCCCCCATTAGCTAAACAAGCTGTTGAGCGAAGGAATGGACAGAACGGGAATGCATGCCGCTGACGCAGTTGGAATTAAGGTCATACTTCGGAATCCGCTCAGAAACACAGCGGTAACGACTACAGTGGTGAAAAGAAAAGCACACGAAGTCCGACAAATGTTACTATATATAGTTGAGGATTCAACGGAAACGAGTCCGGCGAGGAAAATTCGGCATATAGAAGGAAACAGCGCACGCCGAGGCAACTGAGGTAACAACTCTGTGTTACCTCGGTGAGTGCTGCCTTTTTTTTTTAATATGCTCTTGTTACCATCTCTTTATTTGAAGGCGAATGCTTTTGTATGCTCATGGGTGAATATCTTGCGTCTGCGAGAGGTCTCCGCGAGAATACGGGAGACGTGTCAGCGAGACGTCGCGATAGGGTCTAAACGACGAAGCCAAAGAAAAAAATGTAATGGAATTATAACACTTACACAAGCACGCAAGATAGAATAAGGAGAGAAGAGACATACAGAAGAGGAAGAAGACAATAACGAGATGAGGCTTCGACCATTAAGCTCTTAAGCGAAACTAATTGCAATCACGTAATCTTGGATTATCATGTTCTATACTTTGCATGGAACGATTCTAACAGCCTAGTATGACGTGTGTTCCTGCCTCCCTCTTGTCTACTGATGTATGCCGCAAGTAAAAAGCAGCGTGCACTTTCGAAATATTTATCTTCTCTATATGCATCCTGCCTTTAGAATAATAAATAGTATTCGAAATTTCAGTTGATGTTTGCCATAGATTTTTTTTGAGTGAGTTTTCTTGCTGCTTCTTCGCGCCAGTATAGTATAGTCTGTCGGATAGATGCAGATACCCTGGTCTAATAAATCCCGGCCAAAGGGTGCTCGTGGCGGATAGACTGTATCGCGGCTCCGTGGCAGGAAGGGTCTCTCGTGTATCGGTCGTTTGCAATGACCATTCGAAACAGTAGGTAGCATAAAATGTGTTCGAAGTCGAGCTTGATATTCCTTTATAGTTGCTAAGATGATTAGTTTAAACTGCTCGTAAGTGTTAGAGTTGTTACTTATACAGTCCTCTTCCACAGCACTGCTCGGTTCAACACACGTGGTAGCATGTGTAAGGTGGTTTTGCTGCAATCGAACGTTGCAACAAGCACGGTTTGTAAGTGAGCAGCATGGTATATTCAAGACAAAGAGCTTATAGAACATAAAGCTCCTCGCCTCACTGCCACATCTCAGCATAGAGCATTACTGCACCTCTCCCCAACAGCACGCGTCGGTCGAGTTGTATACCTCCAACGTTGGAATATCTCCTTCTCCAGCCCTCATAGCATTCCATTGCTTGAGTGGCAGTTAAGGTCGATAGCTTTAAGATGTGATGCATTACGCTTCGATGGGAAATGTACAAAGCCCACACAGGGTTAAACAAGAGGCGCCGTAAAGAGTGTGGCCTATAGCCTCTTCGTGTCCTGTGCAACGCCTGCTGGAATAAAGTGCGCGTGCAGAAATATCCTGAACGTCCTGAAAACGCAATTTCCCTGAGTAATCATATTCTACATATCTCCAAATGTCATCAAACCTCTTGACCGTAAAGGAAGCGGGTGTAACACCTCCAGATACATAAAGCCTACATGCAGTCACTGCCGCGCAAAGGCGATTGAGGAAGAGAGATAGGGAGAAAAGGAAAACACACCACTACGTGCAGGAGGCCGTCGGCGAGATCCCGATGCAGGCCACTCCAAACACAGGAAGCTCTCCAGCTCTGAGGCAAACACGGAGCTATACAGCCGCCTTAGCTCGACAGGCCGGAAGGCGAATATAGATATCCTCGCTTCTGCCTGTTGTCATTCCCTTTTCCCGGGTTCTCTTCTTTTCCCTGCGCTGCGAGTGTGTTTTCCAGAGGACGCGTGGCCACTCCTGGCCACCTCTTTTCGCGATCCCTGCTGCTTCCAATTTCCAGGTCTGTTTCGGGTCGACCCTCGGCCGCTTGCGTCTCTGGCCATGTTCTCGCCGGCTGGCGCACTCAGGTAGCCCTAAATATTTCATTGCTCTCATCTCTTCTCTTTATCTGCGTGGGAATGTTTGTTTCCATGTTATCTCTGATGACCGCACCGCGCTTTCGAAGCGGCGAGCTTGCGTCTTTGATTTATTGGTTTTGGCTGTCATTTTTAGTTCCGGCTGGTGACCTCCACCTTTGTCACCCTGAATAATATATGCCCTGCAGACGAGAAAGTCTGAGCCCGGTGGGATTTTCCCCTCCACCTTTTTCAAGGAGGCAGCTTTATCTGAGGTGCTCTGAGTAGTCCGCTTCCGGACGGTATTTCCCAACTGACCGGTTCACTGGGAGGACACTGAGATAGCACGACACTCAGAGCTGGCGAAAACATGAGCAACGAGATCTGTAAAAGAAAAGGAGGCTGTAAAAAGTTCTCATTATTGTTTACGGGACTCCCTGATCATTGAGCTTTATTTTGCAGCTACCTTCAGAATTTCCTCAATGCTATAACAAAGGAGTGAATTTATTCAGTACCCAATATATGAGATTCGATTGCACACTGTAATAACAGAAGTATTGAAAGGCTGCAACTAAGTATATCTGTACGTGTGAAAATGCGGAAGCATTGTGAGTTCCGCGCATAGTTTCGTTATGAGCGCTTCCTGTTTCGTTTAGTTCCATTCTTGCTGACTTCTTGTGAAGACACGTTCGTATCACGTGATCACCTAATGACGTCATTACTACACTTATCTTAATTATCATTATCCTATAGTAAACTTATCAGCAACTTCAAATCTGATCATGTCATGACTATACCAATAATAACCTAAATTCTCATCGAGTTATGTTATCAGTGTAATGCATAGATGACTTATCTAATCATCTTCATCACATCACCACTATACATATCAGCAACAATCACAATCTTATCAGTATTTTTACCTGCGACTATCTATCTCGTCTGATGATGTAATATAGCTACCGTCAATGTTGACCTAAATTCCCACTGCGTTACATTATCACTTATCAGTCTTACCTAAGTGTATCCTTTCTCATTGTCATGACTATCAAACTTGTATTAGCAATATGTACACAACGTTGCTAGGGCTTATCTCATTATCATTAATGTTCCTCTGTTAATCGCCTGGCTATCCTTAGTTATCCTTGTTACCTTGTGTACATGGTCACACATTCTGTCCATGCCATCCATGAGCCAAGAGACGCTTTCGCAGTAATAACTCGCGCATTACAAATGGACTATATATACGCTACATTTCTAAGTCTGGTTACAAAGAAGACGAAGAATTTTAGAACAAGGTTGCATTCTCTACATTTCAGGCTGTTCATGTACCTAATCTGCGACCAATATCTACATGTTATGCTCGCTGCCTCTTTGAGTATACGTCTTCACGATATCCCTGAGCCTTTACTCTCCAGTGGCCGCGAACTGGCGGCGTGCCGTTTGCAAATTGGGGTATCTAATCTACATGCAGTTTACTACGCAAAGGTTTGGGCCAACATATTCATGACAGCTAGCACTTCCAAGTCAAAATGTCGGTACAGCTCTGATTAAACGGTGAGCAATAAAAGTAGTGGCATGCGAGCTCCTTTAGTCTAGAAAAAAATAATTCTTCAAGCATCATTTTCTAGGAAATGTCAAACAAAGATTAGGAAACATTTGTTGAGAAAATTGTTATCCCATGGCGACGTTTTGCCGCTGAGTCAGAAGAATGCATGCCAGCTGGTTCTTAGGCACGGAGTGGACTAAATGCTAATAGTTGCTAAGTGTCAACATATAAATTGCTCAAGTAATTGTTGGAGTAAAAAATGCTGATATTGGGGCTATAGATAATGGTGCACCAGCTTACATAATGTGAAGATTATTATATTCTACTTCAGTCCATCCCAAATCAAAAACCGAACGGCCCCGCTGCAGTCTTGTCGCACGCGAGGCCCGGAACCATGCATAAGTCTGGTTGGCCTTACAGTTCTAGCGTCTGGAGAAAAAAAAAGTTGAGTCTCAGCATGGATGACCTTGTTTTCCACCAGAAAAGACTAATCAGACACGAAACACAGTACTGCAGTGCAGTTGCTGGAAGACGCCATTTTTCCGTCCTTATTTGATATCAGCTTATACCTTTGGCCCCGATCCCGAGAAAAATTTTCTGAACAGGGCAATCAACGCGACGCCTGCAGTGCTTCTTGTGTGGATCAAGCGCTGGGACCTTTTTCTTCGGGAAACTTGAGTTACCACATGAGGCGTGTTCATAGCGCAGTAGTGATTCGGCTGTAAGGCTAATTAGGCATAATTTACAGAACATATGCGTTACGCATGCAGACTAACTTTTATGTAACGAAGACGGAAACGCTCACTAATATTATGCGCTTTAGCAGAAGTAATTATTGCTCTGTAATTCCGAAGCAATGTACGCTGAGGTCTGGTAGAAAATATAAGCAAGAATAAATGGTAAAATGAATATTGTTACTATTATTCTTCTTCTTTTCTGGGTCACATGCGAAATAACTTCGAATGCTAAAGTTTGGTCCGTACTCTTTGGTTAACGAGTACACCTTCAAGTTTGAGTAATCGTTCACTGCGACCTGTATTTTTAAGCGAGCGTCACGCCGACGACAAACATGGAGCAGCGGGGAAAAAAAATATAAGCTTAAAGAAAGTAAATGAAGGCCTTTCAATGCCTGGGAAATGTTATTTCTGTATTGAATTGCTCAGCAGAAGCAAAATGACAGCGGGAGGCTGCAACCGAGTTTTGGACTAACGGAAAAACTTAGTGCGTTTTTCCAACTAACATTTTAACGTTGTTGTTTTTTTCCTAACTAGGTGGTTTTAATCTCAAGCTTCCCAAGCAACATCACTGTCAACACTCGCGCGCCGATGTTTGCCAACGTTACTATGGCTGCACGCTCGTTCAGTTCCTTAAAATTAGCGTCCCTCGATGCGTTCGCCGCTTCTTCTGCCGCAAACTAATTTCGTCTTCCAACTTTTTAACGAGTACAAGCAGGCTGCCCGTCGCTGTTCGGGCGCCCTCGCCGTGGTCTTAAGGCAAGGACTCCTCGCAACCCTTTATTCTCCCTCCTTCCCCTACAGCAGTTTTCGAGGGCACCTTATTCTTAGGGCCCAACGTAGAGAGTTCCTTACGAAAACATCCTCGCGCAGGGGGGCAATGCAAACACGTGCGGACGCGCGCATGTGGGCACGTGCAGCACAGGGTTGAGAGAACGCTTGCTCTTTCCAAGCCCCTGCGTCCGTAATTGGTGCCGCGCCAGGAACAGGCTCGGCCCTCGTCGGCCCATCGCCTCTGCTGCGCCGACAGAAAGCAAACTTCATTCGCAAAGTAAACAAGAAGCGAACGCTAGCGACGGCACGGAAGCGAGCTCGTTTATAAATGGCCAAAGAATCCGGCATCACAGAAAGACGACCTGAGGGAAGTGGACAGAAGAACATAAACATTTTGAACGCGAAGAGTGGGCCGAGTGATCAGGCGGCAGATTTTTAAGACAGCTTCTTGTACGGTGATTTGGAGCGAAAAGTAAAGAAACAACAATTTCCTCTCTATAAAATGGGTGGGCTTCCGACGGTGCATAGGTTTGAAGCAAGTTCTACTAACACCAAACAGGCAACTTTAAAAATTGTCCGGCAGTGTACTGAGCCCAAAAATAGAATGTCTTTTTTTTTTTCGCGTGTGTGTGTGTGTGTGTGTGTGCGTGTGTGTGTGTGTGTGTGTGAGTAGTGTGTTTTACCACGGAGTCACCGTGGTCTATCACCAACTAATACGGTACATATGAAGATACACCTGGCAAGGGCTATCAACTCCAATCCTAGTACTTCGCTAAACAATTCACCTTAATTGTCGTTTCGTAGAATCCACCCTTTTTGTAAGCTGTTACAAAACCTCGAGTATGTTTATTTCACCGACATTTTTTGTTTTATCTCACCCTTATCATTGGTCGCACCGTCATCAAGTGTATAATTTACGAAGAAGGATTTTCACGTTAGTTGCAAGGTTGGAATAAATTGGAACGGGCAGCGACAGTTTAATTTCTTAACTATGTCCATAAACGATAAAACAACTTGCTGATTGCGATTTAAAGCTTTTAAAACAACAATCTTTCCGTTTCGACCTCCCTGTGAGCGTGTTTATTTTTTCTACGCATGCGTGTAGCAAAGTGTACTCCAAAGAGCACCTGACACACTTGGATCACTGACAGCTCATAGTGACCACCATGCCGGCAATTTTTCTTACGTGAGACCACAGCGTCTGAGAAGAAACAGCGTAAAATCGGACAAGTGCATTTGCTAGTTTTATTCCTTGTTTAAAGTTTGATCTTATAAGCACCGACACATATGTACCCGCAAATCGTCCGTCGAGGATATGTCGAGAAGATTGCACACACCCCCTTTACGTTAATGTCGACAGCCTATAAATGCGCCAATTACAGTGCAACGAGAAGGTGTCTCCTTGGCGACAAGCTCTCATTCAGTGATTTCGAAATCGCCTTCTCAGTTTGAACTGACGCTCAGTCGGAGACACGACAGCTCGAGCAGTTTCATGACTAGGCCCCATGGAGGAAGGAAAAACTTCCTCCATGCTTGGCCCCCTGAAACTTATCGGGTAAAGTTGGCACTCGCTGGCTACTTAGCCGATCTACGCTTGAGTGCTTCGCCTATGTCACGATCTTTCAAAGCACGCGCACATCTACTGCTAAACAGAACAACGCGGCCCACAGCACTCCACATGCGATCGATTACAAGACGGAGAGTAGCACCCCTTTCAACCTGGCTATCGGACGCCAAGGCGAGGTTAGCCGAGAGAAAAAGTAAAAGTCCTGTACGGCATCACACACAAACACAGACACGCGCTCACGCACATAGAAATCTGTTGCGACAAAGAGGTTTTCCTCCCGGGAGCCAAGTCAGCGGTTCGAACGACAGGCCAGCAGGAAATGGGTATCTGGTAATGGTGCCGGGTCACGTTACGGATTACACACAGGCAGTCGCCGCCGCACGCCACGCGACTCAGTGCGACGCCAGGCGCAGGTGCTTATTTGCGGCACGGCTCGGGCCCGTCGTGCAGCTAATTCCTGTCACCGAATTCGCTGCAGCAAAGCTTTTCATCTCCCCGAAGGCGATAAGCCAGCAGGTCCGAGTCGTTTTGGGCAGCTGGATTTATCGTTTCCGCGCTACAGTAGCTGGTAACTTCTGGGCAAGTGTGGCCGTGATTTATAGCAATCCCGCGGAGAAGTGATTACTTCCCCGAACCATATCAGATTTATTTTAAATCTATGCGAAATACCATTGCCAGCAGCACTATACGCGAATGCTATCTTTGGTGCTAACTCTGCCTGTGTTGAAACATTATCGCCAACCTGCCGTACCTTGTGGTTTATAGCATTCTACGTGAAGTTGTCAAAAGTACTGAGGCTCTGATTGAACTAATGATATATGTGCACAGCGCGTGCCAAGACCTAATTCACACCTCTTTTCGGAAAACGTAGCGAAACGAACGCTTCGCACGTGCGCGGGCGAAGTGCTTTCTCTTTAAAAGTGAATTAATATTTGGATTTGGATGCACGGCGGGGCGGGGATGTAGAAGAAGAGATTAGATGCCAATGAAAAGAGGAAATGGCAGAGAATGGACCGTTTTTCATTATGATGTGCGTAGGTTCACACAGCCGCTTACAAGTTTATTACTTTTTTTTTTTTTTTTTTGCGGCATCCTCACGCTGACAGGCAGATAGGTAGGTAAAAACTTTATCGATTCCTGAAAGAATCAGGTGAGGGAGGTGGGGAAGAGGGAACAGGACAATGATTGGACCTGGCCGCTCTGGATGACTGGGCACGTTTCTGCTTCAGCTACCCATGTGGTCCAGCCAAATGCCGGAAACTGTATCTCCAGTGCGAGATGTGCAGAGCGACCTCCCGTCGCTCCTAATGTTTTGATACTTGAAACGGGGCCTTGGGTTCTTTAAAGCAGTTGAAAATGATGTGAGTAAAAAGCGAGGAGAGGTTTCACATTGAGTTATAATGGTAAGAAAAAAAGGGGCCGAGTCAGTGACCGCTTGCAGTCTGCGCCACAAAAAGTGGTCGCTTTTTGGAAGACATTTATTTAGTGCGGGGCACAGTAGGCGATAAACTGTTTGTCGATCCCTGCGAAAAGAAGTCAGTTCGCTCCGAGCCCGGTTAACGACGGCTCGAGCTTGGCTGTGAGCAGCCATGTTCTGCCTGCATATTCAATGTGCGCATGGACCCAGAGTAGCAGCATGAGGCGTTTGGCTGGGAGCGATTATTCTATGATTTTATCGGCCGAGGAGTAGATATTGCGTTTGGCATAAATACCAATTGCTGTTTTGAAATTTGAGCAAATATACTCGACGGAGGAGTGAGCGGCTGCTAGGGCAATGACCTCCTCTCCAGCCACCACGGAGTCTCTCAAATCTGGAGTGGACGCACTGACAATCGCGGTTTCGAATCCGTATACGGTGGCTATATAATGCGAGAGCTTGTTGCCTGCAATATTAGGCTCTGTCTTCGTAAACTGCTTGAGTATGAGGAGGATAGTTATTTTTGCACAGCCTTAGCTCCATATTTCCGTCTTCTCGATCATGATCTTTGTAGGTGTTTTATGAAAGCGACTGGATGTATAGCCTTTATTACTGACAATTGCAAGAAGAGTTGGTGTGGTCTTGGCGTAGCCAGGCAGAGCTATATACTAATTCGGTACAAAAGCATACGCTGGCATCCACACCGTACAATTGCCGCTGCAGTAGTGTTCACTGGTCCTATTCCCTGGGAGAATACGCAAGAAGTGAAATGCCGAACTTCTTGTGCATGCACTGATCTTGCTTCCCTAGTATTATGAGAGCGCTTTTCGAAATGGAAACAATTAACAGGTAACCGATGAAAATAAGTTGCAATTATTTGTAGATTCGCGTCAGACCGCTGAAGTAAGTTAAGTACTTAACGTACAGTCTTTAGCAAACGTTTAGAGCCCAGGAAGTTTGGTTCCAAGCCATGAGGTAGTAATGCATTCTTAGAGTTCCAACTTTACGTAAGGTAAGGAGAATGTTTATCCTACCCTCTCCAACGTAAACTTCAACGAATGCTACAGACGCGCCCCTAGACGGATTAGAAACAGACCCTTTGGGATCTGAACTTTTGACAAAGAATGTACGTTTAAAAGGTTTGCTGTCCCAGTTGCATCATTTCTATAAGGCGGAAAGACAGCTGGAGAAAACAGAATCCGCCAATTTTTTATGAATTTATCTCATTTGAGCGATCACCCCGAAACCTACATACAGCAGGTTTTCTTTAGACAACAAAGCAACAAAAGAACATCTCGGCTAGTTATGCTCAAAGAGCAAAGCTTTTCGGCTATTAACTCGAATACTTTCCTTTTTACTTTCGCTCCTCGCTTCTGCATGCCAAAACTTTGTTGCCCTGTTCAGAGGCGAGAACCGTGCTCTGTCTAAGCCTGTGTTTCATTCATTTTCTTTTGAAACGCCTCAACTCGCTGCGCGAAATGTCTAGGCCCCCAGCAGATCCGTCACCGGAAAATAAGCAGCCACCTCCGTCATCTTCCGACCACGCGAAGCCAGCAGAGAGCTCTTTGTGGGTTAGAGGTCATCTGTGCAGAGCAAGTAGCCATAGCAACTTTTATACGAGCCTGCCTTCTGGTCCCAACTAAGAAAAGGAAAACGAAGACAGAGAAATAAGAAAGGTGTAATGGATTAAGGCAGGAAGCTGTATCGAAAGAACTGAAAAAGAAAACACAATGCGATCCAGACGTTCGCACCAAGATGCAAAGAAAAAAGAAAGAGGAAGGAACACGAAGTAGTGCCCCGGAAAACATGTCTTTTCATTTTCCATGTATTACTTCTTTTTTCTCCTTTATTTCGTTTCACAATAACGAAGAAGTAGGATGGAGGTTTCCAAAGGCAGGGGCTGTTTGGGTAAGTTTATCAAACCGCCTGGCGCCCGCTAGTTTTTCTTTACCAAGGGTAATTTTGTGGTCGTTGCTAAACCAAGAAGCAAACATCGGAATGACGTCCGTCTTCGCACAATGCGTCTGGGTTTTGCCGGATGAAATACCACCAGACGAACTGCAGAAAGGGGGTAATTTCACGCACGAATTGCTTCCATTATTTTTTCATTTGCTTTCTCATTTCGTCTCATCCTTTATTAAGAAGCTGCTGTATAGCGAATTTCGCCGGATTTTGTCCTTCGCAGAACAACGCAACGAGCGACATTTTTCTGTCCCTTTACTGAAAAAAGAGAAATGGAGAACTGGGCGCACTCTTACATCGTCTCTGATGTGTCTCAAATATCTGGCTATACATCTGCAGTGCACATTGCGCATGTAAAATATCCTAGACGAATGCAACAATGAGGGAATGCTCTCGAGCGTATTAGGAGTGGTAGCTCTACTACGCATACATTCGGTGAGATGAGATGCTGCACTAATCTGTCCTTGAGATTACCATTACCGCAGGTGCTTGCCTCAGCATTGAGGCAGTGTGCCTAGTACGTCGTCGCATCCAAATGATGATGATGATGATGATGAT
>JAJIZL010056589.1:0-24029 GCA_023969395.1 Amblyomma maculatum | reverse complement strand
TTTTAATGGCGTCACGTTCCTTAGGAGAAACCCGGTACGGGCGCTGGCATACCGGTAACGTGGTCTCATCGGTGATGAGGCGGTGCTTGGCGACAGGAGTACGACCGACCTTAGAGCCTGTGGCGAAGCAGTCTGCGAAATCGCTCAGAAGAGCCGAGAGAAGATTCCTCTGATCGGGCCTCAAGTCGGGGTTAATTTTAACGGTCTGCAGAGCATGACAAGGTGCGGCCTCCTCTTTAGGGTTCGCTCCGGTGGTGCATAAATGAGGCAAGGCAGTAACATCATGAAGGACGGCAACAGCCATGTCCTTGGCGAGATGCCGCATCTCCTTAGCAAAATTTGTCAGGAGCACAGTAGCACTACTGTTCTGGAGTTGTACGAGTCCTCGAGCAACGGCTAATTCCTTCTCGAGTAGTAGCGGAAGGTGCCCATCCGCGATGCCCTCGTAATCGTGGAATAAGTCATGCTTTACAAGTACCGACACGCTAGAACGTGCCGGAACCCTCACGTCATCGTCGACTATACGCAAAACGTTCAGACCCGGATCTTCGTTTTCAATGCGCGCCACGGCTCGTTTCGTCGAAAAGGAAACACGCGCTTCTTTCAGGTCAATGACAGCGCCGTTGGTCTGCAGGAAGTCTAGACCAAGGATCAAGTCTTTCGAACACTCAGGAAGCACGATAAATTCTCCGACATACACAAAACCACGGATGCCGACCCGCGCTGTGCACTTGCCTGCAGGTTCGATCAAGTGGCTTCCCGCCGTGCGAATTTTCGGGCCGGACCAATGTGTCAAAACTTTCTTCAATTCTCGGCCGAGACCACGGCTCGTTACTGAATAATCGGCAACGCGGTGACATCCACTCCATCAATCGTTACACATAAATTGGAGGTAGTATGCCGGATGCTGTCGCTACCTTACACAAGCGAAATCTCGTCGGGTCGGCCTGACGATGACGGAGGATCTTCACATTTCCCGACATCAGCGACCCTGCCTCCGAAGGCCGCTGGTATTAGTTTTCCCGGCTAGGGCTGGGAGAGGAGCGGCGTCGGGAAGAGTGGGGACTTGTCGAACGGTAGCTCGTCGGGGACGTAGACCGACGCTCTTGGTAACCGGACGTGACGGGATACTATCGCGCTGCAAGGTCGCTTGCAATCTCAGTAGGCCGTTCGTCATTCCGAGGGTGAAGTTCCTCCGAGGCGAAACGCCGCATGTTGACGCGGCGGTACGGGCACGCCCGGTGAAGGTGATTGGCTTCCCCGCAATGATAGCATAGGGGGCGACGGTCCCGGGGCCGCCATACTTGACGGGGTCGCTGGTAGATTGGCGGAAGGGAGTAGTGAGGCCCCATGCGGTTCCATGCGAGGCCCTCCATGCGAGGACCCTGCGGCTCCATTGCTGGAGCTGCGGCGTTGATACTATGGTCCGGCGGGGGAGCCCTACGTAAGACGGACGCGTAGGTGGGCCTCGCGTCGATCGTCTGGTGGGGAACGCGCTGCTGGGGAACGTCAGCAACTTGCTGAGCTGCCATACGCACCTCGTCCCGGACGACTTCAGCCAGTGAAGGAAAAGCTGTTGTGTTGCAAGGCATCCGGAGCGCTTGCAGTTCCTCCCGCACGACAGAACGGATGAGATTTCGTAGTGCGTCCATGTCGCTGCCGATATGCACAGGAGGTGCGTCGGACCCAATGATGTTCACGTCACGGTTGTACTGACGGGCTCGGTGTTGCAGCGTTGTCTCCATGGTCGCTGCCTCGCTGAGAAACTCCGCCACAGTGCGCGGTGGACTGCGCACCAGTCCCGCGAAAAGTTCTTGTTTAACGCCCCGCATTAGGTGACGCAGTTTCTTAGGCGTGTCATGTCCTCAAAGAACATACGCATGCTCTCGTTCGGGCGCTGATTGCGCGAATGTAGCGCAGCTTCTGCTCGCTCCCGGCGGTCGGCGCTAGGAAAGGTGGCTTTGAAATCACGACAGAAGGCTCCCCAGGATGGGAAGGCAGCCTTATGGTTTTCAAACCATGTCCGTGCAGGCTCTTCAAGAGCGAAGTACACGTTGTGGAGCTTGCGCTCATCAGTCCATCCGTTGTAACGAGCAACTCGCTCGTAGTTCTCAAGCTAGTCCTCGGCGTCCTCGAACACGTCGCCATGAAAGGAGGGGGGCGTTTGCGGCTGATGACACAGGATGTGGGTGGAAAGCCTGCTCTCAGATGTCATTGCAGCAGGTTCTACGGCCGTCTGAGGATGCGTCGTCCTGGTAGCGGCCGGAAGGGGTCCGAATTCAGGGGGCTCTCCACGTAGGCAGCGGCCGAAACGTTGATGTACGGGGGTAAGCTCCGTATTGACAGGTTGATTATGCAGGACTGGATCGATACCTGGCAATTCCTCCACCAGATTTGTAACGTAACGTTACACAGAAGGCGCTCTGGCACTCTGACACCGAACACCAACAGCCAGTCAGGGCAGCACGACAGCGGAGCACCGTTTCGCTTCGTCGTCATCTCCGAATCACCGGTTCAAATCTTCGTCGTCTATGAATGGCATGTGTCAATATAAAATGAGAGGACGCATCTTTTCGAATAACAGTAAATACAGCGTACTGAGGCATTTCCCTCAGGCGCTATGAAAAAAAAATGTCACACCCAGTTGGAAACTGCAGGCATTATCATTTTTCCGAAATATAAAAAACACTGTACAATTATTTTCTTAGGTACTGAAACTCGCAGAAGGAGTGTTGTAAAAGGTGAATGAAAACCAGTAATTGCTTTTGTATAGAAACAATTAAACTATTCCATATAACAACACCGCATAGCATCATATGAGAAGCGCGGAAACCAAAATGACAATCCTTTTGAGAACCAGTGCTTCACTGATTCTTGAAACAAATGCGCACAAACTTTTGCTCCATGCAGAGAAGACAATGTTTACCAACCTTCTTGAATGACAGACATTGATTACGGGTGGACACCGTTACCATTTTAATCCGTGCGCCATTACGTACTACGCACTATTGCGGCCACATTCTACATATAGCGATGTTTATAGACTTCCACATTTCATTTCAAAATTTTGTAATTCGTGCTAGGCTGATTGTACTGGTTGGTAATAATTTAAAGCTGAAAGAGTACCACAGTGCAACTTTAACAGATGCACGACGAAAATGCGGAAAAAGTCGCGCTGTGGCGAACCATCCTCTTTTCGATCCTGTTTAAAGATGCCCTTCGTTCATTTGTATTAGGCAATTTACACATCCAGTTTAAGATTTTTGTTCTACGCTGAACCATGTTAAATTCACAGGCCGTTTGCGTCAATGTATAGTCCGTACGTCAAGACGTTTTTGTGTAACTGTAGCCGAAACCGAATACAGTTTACAACGCTATTATAGCGGATTGTATAGATAACTGTTCAAGGCAGCCAGAGAATTCGCGGCATATAGGTTCAAAAGATGTCTTACAGAGCGGATGCCTTTAACACTCTCTATATCCCCTAAAAATTTGAGGGCCCCGGTGTGCCTTGTGCCTAACGTACAAAGACTGGCTTCACCTATTTGGCGTTGTCTTCGCCGCTCCCAGCACCCTAAGGAAACAATGTGAGAGAAAGGATTAAAATCAGGGTAAGGGATGTAGGTGCAACACCGGAAGAGCTCTAGAAGTAATTTCACACCGTGTACAGCCTAGAATACAGCGACTTGACCCCTTTGGCCAAACTGACGCCTTTCTTAATCCTATTACTAGTGTCGATAACACTTTCGTTGTACCAACTTCAAAAACGAGTGGGAATGATAATATGGTTGTTTTGCACCATATAGGCTTACCCCCACTCGCGCTGAAATTGAAATTATATTTAGGAAAAGAAGACGTAATTCGCATCGTTTGTTTTCTATTTATGAATGTGTTATTAAGAATAGTTGGCAGATGCTTATGTTGACCACAAGGGGCAAGTAATTGAAGTTTAATTGTTTTGTTTTCTTTTGCCAGCACGGTTAGAATAATTCGCTGTTAAGTTTTTTCGGATTGTATTGTGTTGCACCCTTACGCCCACTAGTTAGTGTTGATAGGACGGAAGACAGTTGAAGCACTGTGGCAGTGGAACATATCCCAGGTAGCACAAAGTGGGCTATGAAGGGTGGGCCCCGGTGGGATCGATGTAGGCAATGCAGGACAGCCCCGGTGGGCTCAATGTGGGTGCTGCAAGAGGGGCCGACGTAGGCCCGAAGCGGGCTGTCGACAAAGCCCCAATGGGCCCCACTAGGGGCCGATGCAGGCAGCCCTTGCGGGGCTGCCCACATTTTTCCGGCATTATTAAAAGGGCACATCCCGCCAACTCCCCGCGATGGTCCTACTTTGGACCGATTTGGGCAGCCGCTTTGGAGGAACATTTTTTTTTTATTTCAGTTAGCCCCTCAGAAAATGACATAGGACCAATGCGGGTTCTATAGCGCTAGCCACACTTGGGCTTGCCCACATTATTCTCATAGGGGTCCGACGTAGGAAATTGATGGAAAACCCTAGTCCAAGTTTTCCCAATCAATATTTCGCCATATAATTAAGTAATTACTTTATACATGTCTGCACTTTCTAAACAGCCACAATAATAAATTTTACAATAATTCATAACATTCATCTAGCCGAAATGACTTCATGTACATCTTGTTCAGGCTATGGAGATGTGTGTTCTGAACAGTAATATTGTACTGCGAGTTGCAGGCTGTCCAAAGCAACCACATAAGAGGCAACAGTTAGCAATCAGTTTGTTTTAGTATATGTAGCGCAATTTGCACGAGCGCGAGAACTAAAGCCATGTAAATTTCTAATCGACTAAACATGGCCACAACTGTTATACAAATCATCTATAACAGTAATTTAGGGCAACATCTAATGCAAATAAAAGTTGGAAACAATGATTACGCAATTGTACGCACGCCATCTAGCCCCATTACGGCCGATGTGGGACCTACAGCGGTTTTGTGTGGGCAGCCCCAATTGGGCTGAGTGTTGGTTTTTAACCTAAAGCCCACTTGCTATTGCACGTGCCTTCAAATTCCCCACAAGGGACCAATTTTGGTATCATGCGGGCCCTCCCGCCTTCCAGCCCCATTACGGCCCATGTGGGATATAAAGCAGTTTTATGTGGGCAGCCCCAATTGGGCTGGACGTTGTTTTTGAACCTAGAGCCCACCTGCTGTTGCAGGGGCCTTCAAAGCCCCCACAGAGGACCGATTTTGGTACCATGCGGGCACGCCCGCCTTCCAGCCCCATTACAGCCTATGTGGGACCTAAAGCGGTTTAGCTAAGGCTGCCTCATTTGGGCTTCACGAGGGCTTGCCCAAATTGAGCCCTTATTCATATTTCACCTGCCCTCAAGTAACCTACAAAGGGCCGATTTGGGCAGCATGTGGGTATGTCTGTTTTCTTGCCCCACTACGGCCGATGTTGGTCCCACAAAGATTTAAGGGGGGCGGCCTCACTTCGGATCTATGAGGGCTTTCCCATCAAAAGCCCACATTTAGGTTGGATTGCCCTCAAATATCCGGCAAGGGACCCTTGTGGTCTGGATGCAGGAATGTGCTCTGCATTAGCCCAAGAAACGCCGCTATGGGACCCATGCAGAAGGAGCAGGGGCAAGCCCAAATGGGGCTTGCCCACATTTGCCCCATCGGGGACCGATGCAGGTTTTATGATGGTTGCCCCAGCCCCACTTGCCTACATCGGACCTACTGGGGCCCCACATTCTGTGCTACCTGGGTATGTTAGTGTAGATATTTAGTTTCATACAGCTTCGTATTCTCGTTGCATTGAAATTTCTCAACAGCCTCTTTCAAAGCTGATAGTATGCTGCTGCGGGCAGCTTGTACTTGTTCTCCGAATGCGATGGTGCTGTCATCGACTCTCAACTGCCACGGGGTGGTTCGCACACAGGCCTCTCTGCAAAAACAGTATGCGTGCGCGAAATTCGCGCTACCGTCATTCGAAAGTGTGTACAAAACGCATTTGCTCGGGCCTTACATACCGCATTATATGGTGCTGCGGAGCATACTTTTTGTCTCACGTCGCCTCTTTTATTTTGTAACATTGATTCAGTGCTATACGCCTTAATCATAAAGACGTTTAGTTGGACGCGCTGCATCTGTGAGCTGTCTTCAATGAAAGGGACGGGATTCTTTAAGGTGCCTAATTGCTATTATAGGCCCAGAGAGGCGGTTAAGCGCTGCAGTAAAACTATTTCAGTGCAGCTTATTGAAGCGAAAAGCTTTGATACGTGGGTCAGAGCCGAGCTTCACGTATGCCGTATGCCGTATGCTGCGATCGAGTGAAGTCACTGCCAAGGCCAGCTGCGCAGCCCCTTCGCCAAGCTCTGCTGTCGATGCAGATGCCATTTCGAACCCATGAATTTGAGTCATCGTAACTATCACTAACCATCACTTACTAAATAAGGGGTGTTTAACTAACACAATCTGTCATTAACCAGTGCTCAGAAAGTGCAAGTTATGGTTAACTATCTAAAAGTCTATAAACGTCTAACCAATAGTATTGGTTAGACGTTTAGAGACGTCCATAGCCGTCACATGGTGACGTCATCGTCCGTGATGTCATGACTAATGTGACGGCATTATGACGTCACATCAGGTCATGTATAATAACAGGAAAGATAATGACGTCCCATCCGGTCATGATATCATAACTGGTGGTGACGTCATCAGGAGATTCAAGTATGCAAATTTCCCAAACCGTGCCTGGTTGTTTCACACCCAGATAGATGAGAGGATAATTGATAAACGTAAACTATGCAGAGCGAGGGGGACCCTCGACCATATACTTTGGGAATGCCCGAAGTCTCCGGGCGCTAGGGACAACATTAAAAGTAGAGAAGCCTGGGTAACCCTGCTGCGAGGCGACGTCCCCGTTGACCAGCAGAAAGCCGTATCCTGGCGGCTGAGGCCGCGAATAACCAATTTATATTCGCCAGTCCTTAGTTGCGGAGGTTCCAGCCCGCGTTCCTCAGGCTTGCGTGCCAGGAGCGGGGAGTAGGGGACCTCCTAACTCGGTGTAAAATAAAGTTTTAATCCTCATTATCATCACGCATATACGAAGCTGACCCCGCCGTGCGTTCCATCCCTGTGCCAGTGCGGCGCCTTTCATTTGGCGCTTCCTCGAACGCCGTACAACAGAGCATTGTAGAAATAGACTAAAAATAGTGGTCACTCTATTAGAGTGACTTCAAGGAAGTGACGTCACCAATCTGCCGTCAGCTATGATATATTGCTCTAGAATATTGTGAGTACCAAGCGACGAGTGCACTCCAACTGCGTCTGGCGGCGCTTCTTGCCTTCCGAATGTGACAGATGCTGCTCCTTTCCTTTCCTGTAAACGAATTATAGAACGCCAGTGAACCTAGACGCGCTCGACATGGAAGCCAAGGAGAGTTTAGCTGCTGGCCAAAGGTGCAGAAGACTGGAGAAATTAACCTCCTGCGAAAGCCAAGAAGAGCGGACGCACCTCAGCACGACTCCGCGAAACCTTGCCCGCTATAGAATTAAGGGACATGGTACGGACGTGAAACTGCACCACTACGAGCAGAAGGTGAGTGGGTTGCTCCCACCAATTTTGGTTCCCCTAGCTCCAGCCAAAATATCGAGAACCGTCCGAAAGCGACTCAAGCGGCACTGCCGCCGCGCTAAGCCTAGCGCTTTGGATTGCCACCGTACCGCCGTGCACAATGCAAGTGCAAGTTGAGGGTCAGACCCTCAAAGAGGGAGACTTTAATCCTTCAGAATGGACTAACGTGCTCAGTACCTACCAGAAAAAAGAAACATCATACAACCAAGCAGACAACGCGGGACCCGCGTCGTCGTCAGCGTCCGCGTGGAGACCGACGTACAAACCCAACGGAACGCAGTTGCGCGCCACAAGGATTGTTGAACGCCGCAACAGACAAGTAGCGCAACCAAGCCGACAACGCGGGACCCGCGTCGTCGTCAGCGTCCGCGTGGAGACCGACGTACAAACCCAACGCAACGCAGTTTGCGCGCCACTAGGATTGTTGAACGCCGCAATAGACAAGTAGCGCCACTACCTCATCAAGCATACAAGGTCATCTTCCGCTCGCAGGGAGGGTTATATCTCCCCACAGTGCAGCCACAGCAACTGCTCCGAAGTATTTGTGCAGCAGCCAACACACCACTGGGAGATCATGTCCAGTTACGCATCCATCCAAGTAACAACACTTGCACGATGGCCACAACAAGCAAAGAGACCGCACTTCAACTGGCGCAGGTGAAGATTATAACGCACGCCTGCAAGGAGTACGCAGTCACTGCGTACATAGCGCCAGCATCGGACGCTGTCCGAGGCGTAATTACGAATGCCTTTTGGAACGAAGCAGACCAAGAAATCGTTCAAGATCTCCAAAGACGAAACCCAGATGCGGACATTGTAGCCGCTCGTCGTATGGGACGCACTAAGTCTATTCTAGTGACTTTCGCACAAGGCCCACTTCCCCGGAAACTAATTTACTTTGGCGGTGTACACCTGTGTACACCATACCGTTCAAGGCGAGAGGGCTGCACCAACTGCCGGCAACCGGGTCATCGCTACGATGTTTGCCCGCATCCGAAGCAATCAAAATGCCCAAGATGTGGCGTCGACCATGGAGCGGACCATGAGGGACTCTGCATCCCCCAGTGTATACTGTGCGGTGGTGAACACTTAACGGGAACCGGATGGTGCAAGGCGAAGCAACGAGTGACACGGCTCCGTCACAGAGATTCCGTTGGACAGCCTCACCTCAGCGGAAGCGCTTCCAGAGAACGCTCTTCACGAAGGACGCGTCAAGACGACACAACTGACGAGAAGCGCATGGGAATCACGTGGGCAGAAAAGGTCGCCCGCACTCCAGACAGTCAGGCGGAGGAGATGGCCCGGCTCAGGGAGGAGGTAAGACGCCTACAGCAACACCTCTCCCATTCATCCTCGACCTTATTTCCTTCATTGCACCCGGATACCAACTCAAATGTTCCTCCTCCCACCACCCCCCCAACCCCCCCAACTCCATCCCCTCCTGCTACCCCCCCCCCCGCCAAAAAAACGCATAGAGTCAAACAGCGACACCGATCCTCTAGCTGAACTAGAAGCCCGCTTAGAGACGAAATTTCAAGCAAAATTCGAACTCTTCCAGCAAAAAATTGAAGAACGATTCCAAACCCTAACGACCCAGCTAGAGGCGTGGCTAAACACATTCTGCGACCATCTAACTGTTAAAGTAGAAACGATGGTAGAGGGGGCAATTACCCGCATAATGAACGTAGTTGACGCCAGATTGGCTACACTCCCCATCCAACCATTCCCCACTTCTCTCTTCCCAAGCCATCCCTCTATCCAACTACCAATACCCCCCTCCTTAGCACCCCAAGTGCAGCATGATGACAGCTCATCCTCACTCCATCTCCAACCATCTCCCACTTCTCTCTTCCCAAGCCATTCCTCTATCCACCCACCAAGCTATCCCTCTATCCAACCACCAGTATCCCCCTCCGTAGTACCCCAAGTACAGAATGATGGCAGCTAATCCTCCAATTCTTAAGGGCAACAACAACCCACTAATAATCTGGCATTGGAACTGCCGGAGCATTAAGCGAAAGCGGGATCCTCTAGTGCAATTCATTACTAGCAGCTCGTCACCCCAAGACCTTATACTTCTACAAGAAACTCATATCATCATCATCATCAGCCTGATTATACCCACTGCAGGGCGAAGGCCTCTCCCATATTTCTCCACTTAACCCGGTTCTGTGCTAGCTGCATCCACTTGACCCCTGCGAACTTCTTAATCTCATCCGCCCACCTAACTTTCCGCCGCCCCCTGCTTCGCTTTCCTTCCCTTGGAATCCAGTTTGTTACCCTCAGTGACCATCGGTTATCCTCTCTTCGCACTGCATGTCCTGCCCATGTCCATTTCTTCTTCTTAATTTCTACTAGAATGTCGGTAACTTGTGTTATTTCTCTGACCCACTCTGCACGCTTTCTATCTCTTAATGTTACCCCTACCATTTTTCGTTCCATAGCCCTCTGGGTTGTCCTCAACTTAAGTAGAACTCTCTTGGTTAGCCTCCACGTTTCAGCCCCATAGGTGAGTACAGGCAAGATGCAACTGTTGTATACTCTCCTCTTGAGCGATACCGGTAAGCTGCTAGTCATAATCTGCGAGTGCTTGCCAAATGCGCTCCATCCCAATCGTATTCTTCGTGTTATTTCCTTTTCGTGGTCCGGATCTGCGGTTACTACCTGTCCTAAGTAGACATATTCGCCTACTACTTCCAGTATTTCGCTACCTAATGTAAACTGCTGTTCCTTCCCGAGGCTGTTGAACATTAGCTTAGTCTTCTGCATATTGATTTTCAAGCCTACCTTTCTACTTTTCCTGTCTAGGTCATCAATCATTATTTGCAATTCATCCCCCGAGTTGCATAGCTAGGCAATGTCATCAGCAAATCGCAGATTACTGAGGTGCTCTCCATCTACCCTTATCCCTAACTGCTCCCATTCCAAGTCTCTGAATACTTCCTCTAAACAAGCTGTGAATAGTAGTGGGTAGATTGTGTCTCCTTGCCTAACACCTTTCTTTATGGGAATTTTGTTACTTTCTTTATGCAGAACTATGGTTGCTGTGCAGCCACTATATATATCTTCCTGCACTTTCACGTACGGCTCGTCTACCCTCTGATTTCGCAATGCCTGCATCACCGCCGAGGTTTCAACTGAGTCGAATGCTTTTTCGTAATCAATGAATGCTATGTATAAGGGCTGGTTATATTCCGAGCATTTTTCTATCACCTGATTGATGGTATGGATATGATAGATAGTAGAGTACCGTTTCCGAAACCCTGCTTGATCCTTTGATTGATTGCAGTCTAAGGTTGTCCCGATTCTATTAGCGATTACCTTAGTAAATACCTTATACGTAACAGACAGTAAGCTGATTGGTCTGTAATTTTTAAGGTCCTTAGAGTCCCCTTTCTTGTGAATGAGGATAATGTTTGCATTCTTCCATGGTTCCGGTACCGTCGATGACACCAGGCACTGCGTATACAGGGTGGCCATTTTTTCTAGCACGATATCCCCCCCGTCCTTTAGCAAATCTGTAGTTATCTGATCCTCTCCAGCTGATTTCCCTCTTTTCACAGTTTCTAGTGCTTTCTTTACCTCGTCCTTCGTCACTGGTGGAACGTCTGACTGTTTTTCCCTACCGCCAAACTCATTACGGTCCTGACTACTTTGGCTACTGTAGATATCTGTATAGAACTCCTCGGCTACTTTGACTATCTTTTCCATATTAGTGATGACGTTGCCCGCCTTGTCCTTTATCGCATACATCTGGTTTTTGCCTATGCCCAATTTCTTCTTCACCGCTTTAAGGCTTCCCCCGTTCTTTACAGCATGCTCAATTTTCTCCATGTTATACTTCCTTATATCGGCCACCTTGCGCTGATTGATTAGCTTTGATATCTCGGCCAATTCGATCTGGTCTGTTGGATTGGAAGCTTTCATACTCTGGCGTTTCTTAATCAAATCTTTCGTCTCCTTAGATAGCTTGCCGGTATCCTCTCTAACTATCCTACCGCCTACTTCAACCGCGCACTCTGTAATGATATCTCTGAAATTATTGTTCCTTGCCTCTAGGGTAATGTCGCCATCCTCTGTTAGAGCTGAAAACCTATTCTGTAGCGAGATCCTGAACTCTTCTGCCCTCCCCCTCACCGCTAATTCGTTGATGGGTTTCTTTCTTACTAATCTGTTGCGTTTCTTCTTCAGTTTTAGGCTAATTCGGGACCTCACCACCTGTGGTCACTGCATCGCACTTTCCCGATTACCTCTACATCTTGCATAATGGCGGGGGTTGAACACATTATGAAGTCGATTTGATTTTTAGTCTCTCCGTTAGGACTTTTCCATGTCCATTTCCGGCTCTTCCGTTTGCTGAAGAAGGTATTCATGATTCGTAAGTTATTGCGCTCTGCAAACTCAACTAGTAACTCCCCCCTGCTATTCCTAGAACCAATGCCATAGTCACCTACTGCCTTGTCTCCTGCCTGTTTTTTCCCTACCTTGGCATTGAAATCGCCCATTAGTACAGTATACTGCGTCTTTACTTTTCGCATTGCCGATTCTACATCGTCATAGAAGCTTTCAACTGCCTGGTCATCATAACTACATGTAGGTGCATAGGCCTGTACAACCTTCAGTTTATACCGCTTATTAAGCCTAATTACGATGGCTGCAACCTTCTCATTAATACTATAGAATTCATCTATATTACCCGCTATGTACTTATTGACAAGGAAACCTACTCCTAGTTGTCGCCTCTCTGGTAAGCCTCGATAACACAGTACATGCCCACAGTACATGCCTCATTCGGCCTCCTAACCTCACTAAGCCATATGACATCCCATTTCATGCCCTCTAGTTCCTCTAACAGCACTGCTAAGCTAGCTTCACCAGCTAGGGTTGTAGCATTAAACGTTGCCAGGGTCAGTTTCCAATGGCGGCCTGTCCAGCGGAGCCAGGCTTTCTTAGCACCCCTTGCTGCGTCACAGGTCTAACCGCCGCCGTGGTCAGTTGTTCCGCAGCCGCTGGTGACTGAGGGCCGGGGTTTTATGGAGCTTATCATAGGAGGTTGCGGCCAATTACTGCACCAGGGTGGCCAACTCCTGTTCTGGTGAGGGAGTGCATTGCCGGAGGTGTTCACCGGCATCAGGTCGCACCCCAAACCTGCTTATGCAATTCCTTCGACACGCGGATTTTTTTTTTTTCATCCAGTGGAGAATTGCGCGGCACCGGGATTTGAACCCCGGTCCTCTTGCATGCGAGGCGGATGTTCTACCGCTACGCCACCGCTGCACCCTACGCCACCGCTGCACCCGTAGAAACTCGTATAGCACTCAACATACCAGGATATACAGCATACCATGCACCTAGCGTGGACAAGCCCGTGGTTACAACCTACATCAGACGCACACTCAGACACACAATACACGACTATACACGCGAGGCAGCACACATTACCGTAGAAATTATACCGAATGATGTTACTAAAAAATCATTAATAGTCTCCAATATATACAACCCTCCTAGTAGCCCCGCATCTCGTTGCGCGAATCTAATTAGGACGATAGCAAAGGAAGCCAAGAAAACACCTTTATTAATAGCGGGGGACCTAAACTGCGCACACGCTGATTGGGGATACAGCCGTACAAACAGCAGAGGAGAGGTTCTGTCCAATCAGATACAGCAGTCACAGCTATCCGTACATAATTATTTTGAAATGCCCACCAGACAGGGTACAGTTGGTATTATGGATACCTGCCCAGATCTCACGCTCGGCAGACACATCCCGCACCTGAAATGGGAACGAACCGGACACACATTAGGCAGCGATCATTATATCATCGCCCTAACCCTTGAGGGAGCACAGTGCACGCCAGAGACATATAAGCATCGTTTGGTGAACTGGGAAAATTTTCGAAAACAACGACAAAACACCCCTGCTGAAGACAACATAGAATTAAGGCAATGGGTGCGACAACTACTTCAGGACCAGGAAAATAATACGCATATCATTGATACAAACGAAGATGTGCCAACGTTAGATGCCAGAATGGCGCATTTACTTGAGGCCCACCGTAGTTTAAATAAACGGTATGCCACACAGAAGCACAACCGCAAACTTAAGCAGAAGATTAATGATCTGGCCACCCAAATTGAAGACTATGGAGCGCAATTGTTTCAGCAGAATTGGACACAAATATGTGAAGGGCTAAAAGGAAATCTCACCACAAAGCGTGCATGGCACCTACTTCGGCACCTTCTGGACCCAACCCAGAGCAAGACATATACACGAAACATAATAGCTAGACTAACCCATCAACACAGAGATGACACAGATGCCCTACTAGCTACTCTAAAGCATATGCACACCACCGCGGGACAACCACAATCCCTTCCCTCCTATGCAGGAGGACCAAATGATATATTAGATGCTGCAATAACGACATCAGAAATACGGGCAGCACTTCACAAGCTCAAGAACACAACGCCAGGCGAAGATCAAGTTTCAAATGCTGCGGTAAGAAATCTAGATGATAAATCATTGGAGCAACTAACGGACCTCTATAACAAACACTGGGAAGAAGGGACACTCCCAGCAGAATGGACACACGGGAAAGTAATTCTCATACCAAAACCCAATAAGCTAATTTCCCCAGCGAATATGCGCCCAATATCGCTCACCTCAAACTTAGGAAAACTCTTTGAACAGGTTATACTAGCTCGGCTAACTGCATACATGGATGACACGGACCAATACCCGCATTCAATGGTCGGTTTCGGGTCCCGTCTATCTACGCAGGACGCTATGAAGCAGCTAACGTCAGCAGTGCTTGACCCACATATACCAACGCATACTAAGGCGATACTAGCAATAGATCTAAAAAAAGCGTTTGATAATGTACAACACACAGCAATCCTACAGGCACTCACGAACATTCAAACTGGTCCTAGGCTTTACAACTACATAAGCGCCTGCCTTCAGCACAGGACAGCCATACTTCACATCGACAATCTCCACACCTCACCGTACACGCTTGCCAACGTGGGGACGCCGCAAGGCTCCGTTCTTTCCCCGTTCTGATCAACATTACCCTTATCCCCTTAACCGCAGAACTACAGAAAATCCCTCACCTTGGTCACACCATATACGCCGATGACATCACACTCTGGACAACACACGGATCAGACGGTGAAATCGAAGACACGCTACAAACAGCAGCAGACACGATAGCCATGCTTACCGCAACAATCGGATTAGAGTGCTCCCCAGAAAAATCAGAATTACTAATCATACACCCTAAAGGACGGACCTACCAAAGCCCCATAGAAATTCGAATTCAGGGAAGACAAGTACCACAGGTTCATACCATCCGCATTCTGGGACTATACCTGCAACAGGATGGAAAGAACGTCGACACAATTGAGCGGCTCGAAAAGGCCGTTGCAAACACCACACAAATCATAAAAAGGGTGACAGGACGCGCACATGGGCTCCGAGAGGCGGACACACTTCGAGTTGTGCACGCCTCCTCAGCAGAATTCTTTATGCTACACCATACCTCAAACTATCATGCAGTGAGGTCCAGCAAATAGACTCATTAATTCGGCAAGCAACAAAGGCAGCACTTAAATTACCGAAAAGCACTAGTAACGAGAGACTACTCGAACTTGGAGTCCATAATACAATGCATGAACTTCGAGAGGCCCATTTACAAGCACAATACCTCAGATTAGCTGCTACAACTACCGGACGACATATACTCACTAAGCTAGGCATCACTATTCCTGCAAACAATTCATCCCTATTAACACTCCCTAGTCAAATTTACACTTCAATCTATGTCAAACCATTACCGCGGAACATGCACCCCCACTATGACCAAGGTCGCAGGAAGGCGCGCGCGGCAGCGCTCCACAAATGGTACGGGAATGAGCCCGATGCCGTTTGGGTAGATGCCGCCTGCGATGAGGGCGGACCCACTGCAGTTGTCCACAACCCCCACATTTCCCCCTTAACTATTGAGCTTCCTTCAGGCACGACCCCTGAAGAAGCCGAGGAGACCGCTATAGCTATTGCTCTGGCATACACCGATGCCAGTTACATACTCAGTGATTCAAAAACTGCCATTCTAAATTATGCCAGGGGCCGGGTTCATCCTCCGGCGCCCCGCTTGCTGCACATGCCCACCTCCCACCTCCCCCGACGGATTGAGCTCATCTGGGTGCCTGCGCACTCGGGAAATCCCGGCAACGAGGCTGCCGACTCCTTAGCCCGAGGGTCTAGAAACCGGGCACAGGCCGACCTCATGGGGGATTTCTCGAAGGATCGTATGCACTCGTTTGCTGCGTTCACAGCAAACTCCGGCGCTGAGCGCCTCATCTATCCGTCACCCCACCCATCCCTCACTATCAGAGAGCAGTCAATCTGGCGTCGTCTACAGACACGAACTCTACCGACACCAGCTCTACTTTCTAAATTTCAGCCGGTATCCCCCATATGCACTTTGTGCTCCCACCCCAAGGCCACTCTTACCCACATTCTTTTATCCTGCCCTGCGTCTCCTCCCACCGCCGGGCCGGTGCCTCTCCGAACCTGGGAGGACTGGGAGACCTCACTGCGATCAGCGGACCCGGCCAGGCAGAAGGTCGTCGTGAGCCGGGCCGCATACGTCATAGATAAACATAATATGAACGTTTAGATCGTGAGTGGGGTCGTGCGGAGACCCAGGAGGCCTGCGTGCCTCGAATTCTTCTGCAAATAAAGTTTTTTCCTCCTCCTCCTCCTTCTTCTGATCCCGAGGTAGTCACTGCTTTTCGCTACGTATATCCAGGCATAGCAGAGCTAAGCCATCTTCCATTTTTTTTCCTGAAAATAAAATTAGGTACTGAGTATAACATTTAAAATATGCATATCGAAACGATTATGGGAAGCACACCTGCACTGTTTTTGTACATATACGGATGGTCCGGTAAATGTCAACTTTACCCTTACGGAAATCCCATATCTGCTTCAGATATGGAACATATGCTGCCAGATACAAATATATAAGGCAGCAAATAAGTCCTTATCTGGGCCAGATAAGGTCATATATGTGCAAAATGTTGCCCTTATATGGCTCAGATTTGGCCATATCATGCAACATATAATCCATATCTGAGCGGCTAACGGGACCTTATATGGCTTGATCAGGGGTATATATGGTATCCTCGCCACCTTATGTGGCCTGATAAAGGGCATATATGGCATCGTCATGACCTTATATAGACAGACCAGGGCCATATGCCTGGCATCAACAGGACTTTATATAAACTCATCGGGACCTTAATTATGTAGGCGCCATAGCTATTGTATATTAGCAATATATGGCCTTCGTCTACCTTCTGCAAATATCCAATATTGGCATCATGTGGTGGAGCTTCAATTTTTCTACACTTAGAATGGCCTGCGTGTTAATTGTATCAAATTTAGAAAATAGCTACGACTCATATTTCAAATATTCTGCAGATTTCGCTGCACTATAATTATTACACCATGTGATCCTTATTCCAGGAGGGCGCTGGGTTATAGATACATGCTCCTCTTTCCGCCTACTAAATCGCATTTTCATTTAAAATGCGGCCGCAGTCCGGTGCACAAAAGCATGGTCGGTTAAGTTGAGCGATTCAAAATATCAAGAAAATGATGGCAGTTCAGTATACCGCCCCCCCGCACTGTCAGACGGTGACTCACCCTCAGAGACAGCTGGCGGTTGCTTCGTCAAGGGCCGCAGTGGCTAGGCAGTGACTCCTCCTCTCCCGCGTTCCCCTCTTCCCTCTCAGACAGCGGCGGCCCCTGCGTCGCTGGCTCGCATTTCATCTCTCCTCCTCGCTGCCACGCTCTATACCGCGTAGGCCTCGCGCTCTCTGTTTTGTGTGTGCTTGCTTCTTTCCCCTCCCCCTTTCAGCTCCGTGCGCCTAAGCACTTGGTATCTCGTTCCTTTTCGGTGGCAGACATCGGAGTTCGGTGCGGCTGGCGGGCGTGACGCATGTTGTGTATGCTGGTGTGTGTGCATGTGTCAGCGCCTGTTCGCTATTAGCTGTGTGCATGTAACAAAAATGCGACAGCAAACCTACAAGAGCTTCAGTCTGACCGTCGGCACAGAGGAAATTACTGTCCCACTGCGGGTGGAAGCTGCCTCCCCAGCCTTGGCAGCGAACCTGATGGTCGATTGAGCTTTTCGGGGATTCTGCACTGGGTGGCCCGAACAAATGTTCACCATTGTGTCGGATCGCACCCTCATCGTGCCGCCTCATCTTCACGTCCGATCACCAAAACCGTGAGCGTGGGACTTCTTGTCGGGAACTAGCACTTGCCAGCCTCAGGATATTGTTCACTTTATTATTTTGATGGAAAATTAGTTTTCCAATCAGTAAATTGGATGGTAATTGCCAGTATGTGATATTTTTCTGTACATTTCGTTGCTAATTTGTCTTTCGCTCTATCAATTTTGACAAATTTCAGTGAGTGGATAGGGTCCTTCATTGTGTATTATTACTATTATTATTTGCACTAAGTAGCTTCATGCTTGATTTGGTTTAGGGGCAGAGTTGTCGCTGTCATGACAAATGCCATCGGACATGCTTTTTTTTGTTTTCTCTCCTCATTTGAAAAGCAACCACGAGTTAATTAGACGCGTTGGCTCATTTTGCACTGCAAACTCTGCTTAGGTTACTTCCTGACAGCCTATATGTGCTTTGCTAAGGTTTAGGTATTATCAGCAGTCCCAGCAGTATGTGTTTTATCGCCCGAACGCTTTAGCGGTACCTTTTCCGGATGTCGACAAACCTTCTAATTTCATTTTAATAGTCTAGTTCAATTAATAGCCGTTTATTTTATTCAGCTTTGCAAGTAAACCAGCTCAAACTAAAAGCATTTACTGGTTAAAGCTCTGTGTGTAAAAGAGAAGAATAAAAATGTAATATCTAATTTAATAGGTTAATGTATTTCACTTTAGCTTCTCGTGTAGACATTATTCTGTTCAGATATCTGGTTAGTTTGTTATAGTATCGCGCGTAAATGAGTAGAATCTCAATATTTACTAACAGATGAGCATCTCTTTGACCCGCGGTATATATACCGCGGGTCACACGTAATTCAGGACCGCCCTTGAGCGATTCCATATAGGCAGAGAAAAAAGAAAACCTGTGGTTTCAAAGCTATTTTCCTGTAAGGTTTGAAATAAAAAGGGAAATTCAGGTTTCCCATGGCAAATTTGATTGAGCGTGCGTTTAGCTAGAATACTGAAATGGTTTTGTGTGTGTTGTAATAAAGTGTTATGTTGATATGCAGATATATAGATCTATAGTTCAAAACCTACCTGCCATGCGGGCTAGATCTTTAAATCAGGAATTGGGTAGATAAGGCATATCTGACCAGATATGCCTTATCTGGTACTCGAAATCAGGAATTGGGCAGATTAGGCATATACAACCAGATATGCCTTATCTGTTACTCGAAATCAGGAATTGGGCAGATATGCCTTATCTGGCCCAGATCTGTTTTAATATACCATATCTGCCCAATTCCTGATATACCTGATCTGGATTTTTTTTTATAAGTCCAGATATGGCATTTCCGTAAGGGTAATTGCCCAAATTCGCCTTCCCCACCGTATCGACTGTCTCATAGGCCCAGCTTTCTTTCTACACAGTGATTTATCTTTGTAAACCTAGGTGAGGAAAACCTGACTGCGTAATCATGTGCCTTCTTTTTCCTTCAACGTCCTGAACATGCGCATAGCCTCCTTGTCTGCCATTCCGCACGGAAAGCTGTGCCAGTTCATTGCGCACATTTTCTTCCTTGAACGATCTCTCCGCATCAACGAGAGCAAGAGGTTTTCACATGGGGGAATGTGAAAACTTGTCCTACGAAGACTCTCGTACAGGTTTTGAGAAGAGGATTACAATGGCGTACAGCATTGCTTACCTAGAAAGGATATTGCCTGTCCGTGTAAGCGTTTTTTTTTCCTCTATGAAAACGAAATTTGAAAGTAAAACCTTTTAGCAGAACGATGTGCGCACATGACACTGAATCCATAATAAATACATCAAAGTATTGAATGGCAGTAAGGAAGTTCGTTTGCGCCGCTGCCACAGCCGCTGTTATATTCAGGGTTCAGGTCAGGAAGGCAAGAAAAATAACCGTGATTTCGGCAAGCGCTGTACCATAGTAACCGCGAGCCTACCCCACGTATCCACGTGGAAGCCATTTTGCGAAGAAAGTCGGAAGTTCTGGTCAGATTTCCTTCTTTCCTTATGTTGGCACTCCTGGCCACTCATCGAATAGCGACTCACGTTCGGCGTACCATTGCTACCATTTCGCACTTACTAGCAAAAGAGACACCAAAAGCAAGGAGAAGGGGAAGGTTAGAAAGAAGTACATCATAACCCAGTACGCAATAGCGCACAATAGATTCACCATAGCTGACACTGTAGAGGGAGAGGAGTGGGTGCGGTGTAAATGGGGTTGGTGTTTGGTGTACTTGAGATCGGGTCAGGCGCAGCCATAGGGGCATATCCGCACAAGCATTAGTAACACTCTTAGCACCTAGAGTTGCCTGTTTTCACTGCTTTCCCAGGTTGTCAATATGGTCGAGAAATGGACGCTTCAAACCTACGACAAGGAGTGATAGCCGTCCAGTAAAAAATGACAGGATTCCAGGGGACGCAGTAAGGTCTAGTAAGTAATGCGTTATTTTTTGTCTCTGTAGTTAACGTGACGTGTTGGAAAAGCTATTGCGTCAGTGTACATTTCACTTTGCACCAAGCTCTCCCAGGTTAAGCTGCTTTTCGCGGCTTTACCTGTCCCAATGAGCGCTGCAAATGCAAAAGAGAATTAACTATATACTAAATACTTGTTCAGAGCAGCCTAAAACTGCGTGATACGTTATGTTTGTTTGTCTGAGTTTGTGTGTGTGTTTGTATGTATGTGTGAGAGTGCCCTAGTTTGACGGCAGCCACCAGGGGCTTTCGTGGATGCCGCACCCTGCCGTTGCTATCCAGACCACGCCCTCGCAGTCACTGACAATTCTCGCCGTCCCACTTCAACTATATCAGTGTACACTCAGTCATTGCTGAGGCGGAGGAGGAAACTATTACCCCAGATATTACGCAAACTTCAGGAGAAAATACTTCAATGACACAAAGGCTGCAATCTACAACTACGCTGTTGGACGGGTGGCACCAAGAGCCATCTGTATTTTCCAGTATCGTCCTTTCTCGTCAATCAATCATTATCTTGATGCCCGCACACGCGCTCATTCCTGGAAATGAGGCGGCCAATTTCATCACCAGCCGGCACTTCAGCTCTGGTGCGCGCCTGCCATTCGATTTCATTTACGAGCATCGTCTGACATCAGCTCTGCATGCGAAAAGTGGAGCTTCGCTTCAAACGTGCTACAGATAATGCGACATTTCCCGCGGCTGTGGTTCAGTAAAGACATTCGCTTACTGATTCAGAGTTGGCTTCGAACCTGACCACCGGTGGCTCTGTTACATAGGAGGCGAAATCAAGAGGCGTTTGTGTGCTTTGAGATGTCAGCCATGTGGTCGAAATTAATCCGCAGCCCCTTATATGACACTTTTCTGTACTTCTGGTTTCACTGGATCCCAACTGCGGTTGTTGCATGGAGGCTAAAGCAGAGGTAGCCTTGTGGTGAGTGATGTGAGCGCATGTTACTAGTTCGAAATTACTCTGGAGCCCTACACTACGGCACCCTTTACTTTGTTCCCGCTTTCACTCCCACCTTCCTCATTTCCCTCACGGTGCGGGTCAGGTGTCCACAGAAATGTGCGGGATATAAACAGTGCCTTTCCCTTCCTGCGAACTAATTATTCCCAATTCTCTCTTCCCTCAATTATGACGTGTTTAAGGTGTTTGCTTTGGTTTGGCCCCGCCAGGGTGGCAGAGTGGTAAGACGCCCGACTACTGTCCGGAATTCCCGGGTTCGAACCCGACCTCGGCGGCTGCGTTTCGATGGAGGTGAAACGAAGAGGCGTCCGTGTGCTGTGCGATGTCAGCGCACGTTAAAGATCCCCAGGTGGTCGAAATTACTTAGTAGCCCTCCACTGCGGCTCCTCTTTCTCTCTTTCCACTTTAACTCTCACCTTCCTCCCTTCCCTCACGGCGCGGTTAAGGTGTCCACAGAAAACGAGTGAGACAGTTACCGCGCCTTTCTCTTCCAGTGAACCAATTATTATTCCAGCGAACCAATTGCTTTGGTTTATGGGGTTTAACGTCCTAAAGCGACTCAGGCTATGAGAGACGCCGTAGTGGAGGTCTCCGGAAATTTCGACCACCTGGGGTTCTTTAACGTGCACTGACATTGCACAGCACACGGGCGCCTTGCTTTGCGCCTACATCAAAATGCGGTTGCCGATATAGCGGGTGTTAACGAAGGAAGTGACAGAAGAGTGTGACAGATATTCCGCCTTTCTTTTTCGTAAACAATTACGTTATTGTTCATTTCGGAGACGAGGAATGAGGTCACAGCAGGCTTGAAAACGACCTCTAACAAAATGGTTTAAATGAAGGAAATGTGCAGCACTTTCACACTTTCTCTGTGGTCACCCAAAGTGATGTAGATGCTTTTTTCGAACCAGGCATGACCGCAAGGTCAAGGGAAGGTTCAATGACAGGAAAGGCTCTGTATTTGCCACACATTTGTTACGTACACCAGACCGTGTCACACAGGTAATTTTTAAGCGTTGTTCATACGGGTTTTTCCCAAATCCCCAGTTCAGTGCCCGTACATTTCCCCACTCCTTGCTCGTAAGGAACAATTCTTCCCTAGAGTATGGATAAACGTAGCAATAAGAATGATGCTACAATATGTAGTAATTATGACAGCGCCTCTGGCAATAATAGTATATTTATTTGATAGTAGCGATGAAAATCACGCTGCATTTACTACACAATAATAATAACAAGGATAACAATAACAATGCAGTTAGTGAAACATTCCTAAGTGGCATTCACCATTTCCGTTCTCAAGCAGGAAGAAGGGAAATTCTGTAAATGGATTGTTATCTTTAAGCGACGGTCATAACAATCATTGGCTGCGCCAAATATGTTGCCCCAGTCTTTTATATAGACGCTGAAAGAGTTCAAGGCGTCAAATTCCACACAAAGACAAGTTTATTGACTTCCATTCCCATAAACCATACATATAGTGCAAAATACACTGCATTTTCATTCTAAGAAACATGTAAAGAGAATTTATTGGGTACATAGATACATACAAAAACTTACATTACTCATAGACCAAAGCACTATACAAAACACTCTATAGTACTTACACATAATAAACTGAAGAACATGATTCCCCAGATAGGAGAAAACAATGGAAGGGGGAGGGAGGAGGGGTTCTAATAAAGGACGACTGGCATCTCTAGTCTGCTCCCCCGTACAAAATAGAAGCGCGTGTGCCAGCGCCGCAGAAACCGCCTTTCGCTGTACGATTCAAACTGTCCAGACAGATGCTTACAGACGACGAGG
The DNA here is from genome assembly GCA_023969395.1 of Amblyomma maculatum. Classification (NCBI taxonomy): domain Eukaryota; kingdom Metazoa; phylum Arthropoda; class Arachnida; order Ixodida; family Ixodidae; genus Amblyomma; species Amblyomma maculatum. Next base: position 895 of record JAJIZL010056589.1, on the reverse strand, counting down.
CGCTGCCTCTGCAAGGCTGGGTACATTGCTCGGGCGGCAGTTCTGCGCGCCTCAGCGAGGCACCTGCGACTCCACAACACAAACAGAACCACAGTGAACACAAGGTGTTAAAAAGGGTTGCGCCAGCGCCTGACGCCGGATTCATGCGGACGTTAAACATCCTATATGCGAGTCGCCACATTGTTCTCGCAACTACACATTCGAAAAAAAAAACATGCGAGAAGCTCTTGGGAGCACCGCAGTTGGCACACTGATAATTGGGCACAATACCCCATCTGGCAAGGCGCTATCTCGTGGGAAGGATGTCCCAGCGCATAATCTAGTCAAAATCTCGCACTTCGTTTGGCAACCGACAAGCTGCCCGTGCTCGCTCGTCATTTGGGGAGAGCGGTTTCTCGTTGCTCATCAGCTGAAAGCTTGCGAACGGCAAATAGTTCGCTTATGCGTATGGCTGGTAGGTCACCTACATTAACATCTGACAGGTCTGCATCAAGAGTCGACTTTGTCTCGGCAACTTCGCGGTAAAAAGGCAGAAGTCTGTAAGCCTGTGGACCGAGATAATGCTCGGGTGCAAGCACACGACGCGCCATGCTCATCCATTACAGGATGAGCGAGCGACCAGGGTAAGACTTGTCAACCAATAGCCTCTGCACCAGCGTTAACGCGAGTCCTCGAGCCACTGCCGGGATGCACGACAGACCAAGGTCTCCGCTGCTCCTCGGGAGGTGTAGGATGTGACGGGCAACTAGCGCTGTCCCTCCATCCCGAACAAAAGTCCCTATAAGGGACGCGAGTCTTTTTGGTCACACGGCGCGGGATTGTCGCGATACGCGCCACATAACGGGTGAAACGGATGCATTGCTCGCGAGAGACCTAAGTCCCATGTACGGGGAAA
>JAJIZL010056584.1:2404-14014 GCA_023969395.1 Amblyomma maculatum | reverse complement strand
TTCACTTGTTTGGTATTACTATCTTGGCTTACTGACAATTATGCGTGCTGTGATATTGGATCTCATTTCAGTAAAGTGCTAATGTCACATGCTGACTTGAATCAGCTTTTCGATAGTGTGGCCTGAACTGGCGTCAGCGCTGGTGAGTGTTGGCCGCTGGGTCTGAGACCAAGCCAAGGTAGTTGCAAGGCACCTGCCTCGGTCGCCACAAATGTTCCATGCAGTGGGCCTCAGACCGAGCGACCAATGCTCCTTGGCACAAATGTTAGTCCAAACCAAGTGTGGGATGATTACTGTATTTCAAGCATCATATCGTATACAGGGTCTTGAATATTTGGGGGCTGGGATTTAAAAAATTCCTATGCAAAATCTACTGCCCTATTCGAGCTGAAATAACGTTCACAAAGTAGCAAAATATAGTCTACGTTATCTGATAAGTGATTCAGCATCGGTACTTGCCTAGATTTTCCGAAATCGAGAAAAGACTGCTCTCGGTGGGGTGCAAAATTTTCGCAGAAGAAAGTCGAAAAGCTATTTTGACATGATACGTCATCTGTCGAGTATTGAGACAAGCTCCATCCCGGCCGTTGGCGCGCTTGCTTCGCTGCCCGACAGATGACGCACCATGTCAAAATAGCTTTTCGACTCTCTTCTGCAAAAATTGTGCACGCCACCGAGAGCAGTTTTTTCTCGATTTCGGAAAATCTAGGCAAGTACCGATGCTGAATTCGCTGCCCGACAGATGACGCACCATGTCAAAATAGCTTTTCGACTCTCTTCTGCGAAAATTGTGCACGCCGCCGAGAGCAGTTTTTTCTCGATTTCCGAAAATCTAGGCAAGTACCGATGTTGAATCACTTATCAGATAACGTAGACAATATTTTGCTACTTTGTGAATGTTATTTCAGCTCGAATGGGGTAGTAGATTTTGCATAGGAATTTTTAAAATCACAGCCCCCAAATATTCAAGACCCTGTATAAAGTGCAATATATATATGTGATGCAATGTTTTGTTTGTGTTACTTTTTGAGGGGCATAAATATGATGAAAAACATACCATTGTTGAAGTGCAATGTTGTGGTTTGACTTATTCACAAACTGTTATACACCAAAATGTTGCAACATTAAGTTCCATTGTGGTTTATTTTCTAGATTACTTTTTTCACACATATAACTGTTGTGACCAGTTTTACCATTATTCAAGAGAGTCCTCCATTGTGAGAAAGGACTAGTTATCTTTGAAAAAGCTAAACCCTTACTGATGGGTGTCTGATTGTGGGTACTGTTATAGATTCCTGAAATTCTTTGTTTTAATGAAAGTATGTAGTATGCCAAAGCATGAAAACCCACATCCAGCCAGACTGGAGATTGCTATTCAAAGGCAGATAATTTATAGGAACTGTATGGGCAACAACACGATACAGCATGTAGCATACAACATCGAGCATAAGAGCAAAAAGTAAAAAATGTTGTGCAATGGATAGCAAGAATTAGCAGCTTAAATTCAAAGAAACTACTATACAGTGCTGAAAATGTGTCTACATGGAAATAGATTAGGAATTTGCATATAAGTAAATAAGAACAGAATCTCGTATGTTTCAAAAGTGCACTGAACATCAGAATGAATACCTGATAAGGATGAAAAGAATTGAATAATACACAAAAAAGGAGCCGTGAGTAATCAGTTATTTTTATGATTTAGTGTGTTGTGATTCTGTTTTCGGCAAGTGGTGTTTATAGTATTGCACTTTGCCTTGAGCCCTTTGGCTCATGGTTCCCTATTCAAAAGTATCATTATTCAGTGCATGCAATGAGTTCCCTTAAGTGAGACAAAAAACGCAATGACAAGACTATACGATCATGAGAGAAATGCACTCACATGTATACATTCATTTGTTATACCCTCAAGGTACATCGTACATATAGAGGGGAGCGGTAAATAACAAAGGCAAATTGCACAAGAAAGCAAATATAAAATGTAAAGATACAAAAAATTTAAAAATATAGAAAACACACGAATACTAATGCCAACACAAAAATATCAATCGTCCCGAGTGTTACATGGTAGCACGACCGGAACTATGAGTACAAAATACATTGTAAAAGAAACATGGCTATTATACACAATAAGTCATTTGTTATATCTTACAAGATAAAACCTTGAACGGCCGTTTTAAAATTTTCAGTGTTGGTTATGCTAGTAAGTGACACAGGTAAGTTGTTTCAATATTTGCTTGTTTGGGGAGGAAAGGAATATGAATAGCTTAGTACGTGGAATATCCACTTTGGGCGGAGGTTTAGGGGAGATGAAATATATGGTTGTGGTTGAACCCAAAAAGAAGAAGTTTAAATTGGGGTAATATAGTTTATGAAAAAGGCATATTAACAGCAATGTGGTTTTCTGGCGGGCTAGTTGGTGCTTGTCGTTCATGATTAAACTGCTTGAAAAAACACGGACAAAGACAGAAAACACGTACACACATACAGCGTAGATTTTCTGTCTCTGTCCGTGGTTTTTCATGCAGTTTAATTATGAACAATGTGGTGTTAGCTCATTAGCTCCGCCTGACAACACTCAGCTGCCATGGTAATGAGCCTTCTGCAGACATGAAATAATCTGCAATTTCATCCCTCATTGCCGTGGCAGCTGAGCTAGGTCGGTGGTTCGATGGTGGTGCAGGTGTGCCAACTTGGGCAACTGTGTGCCTCCACTCTCCGTGCTGCACAACCTCCTCACATGGCCGGTCACCGTAATCGTATGGGCAGTAGGCAGCATCATCAATGAGGAAGTTGTGAAGGCACACAGCTGCCTCTATCATGTGGGTGAGGAGCTCTGGCTCGCCTTCCACTGTTCCGAGGAACACCCGCCACCTTGCAACTAATATGCCGAAAGCATTTTCAACACACCTGCGTGCCCTAGAAAGACGATAGTTGAAAACTTTCTTTCGTCAAGCTTCCTCCCCGGATTTGGACGCATTAAATAGGTTTGTAGTGGGAATGCAGCGTCACCAAGCAAACAAGCCGGCCACCTATTAACTACGGAGGGAATTCCCAAAGTTCCCTGTTGAAGATTGGTCTTCAAGATGCTATCTCGGAAAACGGAACCACGAAAGCCGTCCTTGAGCACAGATGTCCACCATTATGAACCGATAGTTGGCATCTGCAATGCCTAGCAGCACAACAGAGTGGAACCCTTTATAGTTGAAATATTCAGAGCCACTATTGTCAGGGCATTTGATGGCGAAGTGCTTGCCGTCTATACTTCCCACGGCATTTGGAAAATTCCATTGTACTTCGAACTCTTCTCTAATTTTCTCCCATCTTTTTGCACTTGGACGCCCAAGCACAACTGGTTTTAGACAATCCCAGATTGCTGGTAGGGTCTCTCAAGATTCCTAGCACAGTTGAGGCATGCATACGGTAGCTCATTGAGATGTCGGCTATTGAACCCCCTGTTGGCAGGTATCTGCAAAACAAGATATGAAGAGAACCATTGTTTTGTAGTAATGTTCAAGTATTAATCGCACAACTTTTATTGCTGTATGCATTGTCTTAAGAATGAAAAACACATGCATCATGTTTGACAAACAGGATAAGGGCAGTTACAGGGCTATAGCATGCAGAACAGACATGGAATTTGAAGTGTAGGGAAGAAAATATATAGGTGCTGTATACAATTTCAAAATTCTGAGAAACAGGGACTTGAAATAAATGTTTTTCAGCCTCAAGACATGACAAGGTGATAACAATTAAAGAAGCCAAGTCTATGAGTCCAAGGTAAACTTGGAGGATTATTTTTTGTAGTTGATATTGACCAGAAATAGTCCTGTGATGGTTTTAGGGAGAAACATTATTAAATGCGAAGTGGGACGAAAAACATCCTGGGATGATTTTCTGTGAGCCCAGAAGCCTTGTGATGCAGCTTGCTACAGATATGCTGATATCGCCAAATAAAAATAAAATCGCGCAATATATTAAAAATTATAAGGGAATAATTACTCATTGTCATCCACCCGAGCGCAGACATACGTTTTTTTTTTTTAACTACGAAGTTTCTGAGAAAGCTATTCAGCTTTCCTTTGTAGCCATAAGGCTGTGCTCGGGTGTATGATAATGAGTAATTACTTTCTTATTAGAAATCTCCACCTTGGGGGTTTCCCCCAAAATATTTGACCAACACCATATTAAAAATTATGCGACTCAAGTTCTGAAGCATACGAAAGAAAAAATAATGTATGTTAGTAAAACTACACTATGCATGCACATCGCTGCATTGGACAATTTCTAGAAAAATATGAACGGAATGTATCCTTACCTCAATGTCACCGCAAGCCTTTCTCCCGGAGAAATCGGCCTTCTATGGGTTGGTGCGTGTATGAGCCGCTCATATACGAGGCTCAACAGCTTATCAAAAAATGCCTTTGTCATCCTGCGTTCAATAAATCCAGCACAGCACATTTCAGCGCGTACTCGAGCTGCATAATCCCGGAAGCAACACGAGCATACTTCGCTATCGTTTACCAGAAATACTTGAAGTGGTACTCTGGATCGCTCTGCCGCAGCTCCTGTACCAGGTGGTGGTACTCTCCGTGCTCGGGACGTCTGTCGAAGATCTCTCTTATATAGAGAGCCCTCCTCCTCTTTCGACGCAGACGGTGGAGCAGTAACGCTAGAATTATATTCCTTCGAACCGGATACGTCCAGGCCATCTTAAAAGGAATACGGTAACAACCTCGAACAGCTGCACTCCGCGCGAGAGAGCTAGGAGTAGCGCGGCTGGGCGGGAGTAGCGGGAAAAAAAAACCTCTGGGAACAAGGAAGTTGCTTCGCAAGTTTCCCGACAGGCGGCAGGCTGGACGCTTTGAGCTTTTTGCGCATGCGCAGCCACAGCTGCCTACGCTCTGCCGCGTCAGAGTCTGTTGCACTCTAGGGGACCGGTTTTCCGCTTGGCGCGGAGTCGCCGAGTTGACGTATCCGACTTCAGCCGGCGCGCGAAAACGTTGTAGTATAACCACCTTGCTTTTTCCGTAAAAAGGAAGATGTAGCAGATCTGAGTAATGGCGAATTCCAATCGCAGAACCGGAGCAGCGCCCACGCTCCATCACAGAACGCCTCAATCCGGCGGAGAGCACGCTCCCAGACTCTGCGTTTCGAATACTCTTGCTCTGGCCGGAGCAAGTAGGTGGCGCTCGCGAGCAAACGGAGACGGAGAAAGTACCCATCATTCCTTGCACTTGCCCGCACTTTTCGTGCGCTCGCGTCGTCTGCTTTGCATGCCTGCAGCCTTTCTTCCCTTTGATATGGAGGTTACACCAGCCGTTTACGCAATTATATCCTTTTTGCTCGAAGAGCCGAGCGCGGACACACACGGTAAGACTCCTTCAGCACTTTCTTTAATATGGAAGAAAACTTCGGTTCACGTACCGAATGGTTGCAGTCTTCCAGAGCCGAGCTGTGACGTGCGCGGCTTTGAGTTTACACGGACGACGGACATATAAATAGTTGATTCTTGATTCTTCGACAGATGAGTCGGAACTGCTGCTCTCCGACTCGCTGTCCTCAAGCAAAGCGAGCGCAAGAGCGCGACGCGAATCACCATCCATGGCGGCGGCAAATACTGATCGTCTGCTATGGAGCGGCGCGTTGCAGAGAAGGCAACGCGGCGAGCCACCGGAAATGGATGCGCTAGCTAGCGCATGTGCAAGCGTCGCTCGGAAAGTCACGTCACGCAAACTTCCGGTCGGTTCCCCCGGTTTTGGCGGAGCAGTTTTGACTGCTCCGCGGAGCGACCCTTGCTCGGCAATTGCTCCTGTTCTGCGTTTGGAAGACGCGATCCGTGTTCCGGATCTGCGTTTGGAAGACAATTGCTCCGAAAGGAGCAGAAAACTTGCTGTGGAAGTGCTCCTGCTCTGCGATTGGAATTCACCATAAGGCTGACGTCACTCGCTCTAACCTAATCTGCGCATGAGCCAATAATTCATCACACTATATATACGCCTTCTTATCAGGAATAAAAGTTGTTCATCACCCGACGCGGGGCCGTGCACACCCTGATTTCGCTTTCTATAATGTCATAGCAAATGAGATGACGTCACTCCGACTGTAGCGCTCCCTCACGGAAGGAGCGGGAGTTAGGCCGCGGTTGGTAGCTACTGCCTCGTGAGTTCGGGCCCCTGTTTTTGCACAGCTGTGCTTGGCGGCGCACCAAAGGTCACGCTAAAGGTCAATGGTAGCTACCGCCTCGCTACGCGGAGGGGAAAAGTGAAAGTAGTATTGCTTTCGCCTCCATGCCTCCGCCTCGCATGCAAGAGGACCGGGGTTCAAATCCCGGTGCCGCGCAATTCTCTACCGGATTAAAAAAAAAGAAAATACGCGTGTCGATGGAATTTCATACACAGGTTTGGGGTGCGACCTGATGCCGGTGAACACCTCCGGCAACGCACTCCCTCACCAGAACAGGAGTTGGCCACCCTGGTGCAGTAAATGGCCACAACCTCCTATGATAAGCTCCATAAAACCCCGGCCCTCAGTCACCAGCGGCTGCGGAACAACTGACCACGGCGGCGGTCAGACCTGTGACGCAGCAGGGGGTGCTAAGAAAGCCTGGCTCCGCTGGACAGGCCGCCATTGGAAACTGACCCTCGCAACGTTTAATGCTAGAACCCTAGCTAGTGAAGCTAGTTTAGCAGTGCTGTTAGAGGAACTAGAGGGCATGAAATGTGATGTCATAGGGCTTAGTGAGGTTAGGAGGCCAAATGAGGCATATACTGTACTGAAGGATGGGCATGTACTGTGTTATCGAGGTTTACCAGAAAGGCGACAACTAGGAGTAGGTTTCCTTGTCAATAAGTATATAGCGGGTAATATAGATGAATTCTATAGTATTAATGAGAGGGTTGCAGGCATCGTAATTAGGCTTAATAAACGGTATAAATGAAGGTTGTACAGGCCTATGCACCTACATGTAGTTATGATGACCAGGCAGTTGAAAGCTTCTATGAAGATGTAGAATCGGCAATGCGAAAAGTAAAAACGCAGTATACTGTACTAATGGGCGACTTCAATGCCAAGGTAGGGAAAAAACAGGCAGGGGACAAGGCAGTAGGTGACTATAGCATTGGTTCTATAGGAATAGCAGGGGGGAGTTACTAGTTGAATTTGCAGAGCGCAATAACTTACGAATCATGAATACCTTCTTCAGCAAATGAAAGAACCGGAAATGGACATGGAGAAGTCCTAACGGAGAGACTAAAAATGAAATCGACTTCATAATGTGTTCAACCCACGCCATTGTGCAGGGTGTAGAGGTAATCGGGAAAGTGCGATGCAGTGACCACAGGATGGTGAGGTCCCGAATTAGCCTTAATCTGAAGAAGGAACGCAATAAATTAGTAAGAAAGAAACCCATCAACGAATTAGCGGTGAGGGGGAGGGCAGAAGAGTTCAGGATCTCACTACAGAATAGGTATTCAGCTCTAACTGAGAATGGCGACATTACCCTAGAGGCAAGGAACAATAATTTCAAAGATATCATTACTGAGTGCGCGGTAGAAGTAGGCGGTAGGATAGTTAGAGAGGATACCGGTAAGCTGTCTAAGGAGACGAAAGATTTGATTAAGAAACGCCAGAGTATGAAAGCTTCCAATCCAACAGACCAGATCGAATTGGCCGAGATATCAAAGTTAATCAATAAGCGCAAGGTGGCCGATATAAGGAAGTATAACATGGAGAAAATTGAGCATGCTGTAAAGAACGGGGGAAGCCTTAAAGCAGTAAAGGAGAAATTGGGCATAGGCAAAAATCAGATGTATGCGATAAGGGACAAGGCGGGCAACGTCATCACTAATATGGACAAGATAGTCAAAGTAGCCGAGGAGTTCTATACAGATCTCTACAGTAGCCAAAGTAGTCAGGACCGTAATGAGATTGGCGGTAGGGAAAAACAGACGTTCCACCAGTGACGGAGGACGAGGTCAAGAAAGCACTAGAAACTATGAAAAGGGGGAAATCAGCTGGAGAGGATCAGATAACAACAGATTTGTTGAAGGACGGGGGGGATATTGTGCTAGAAAAACTGGCCACCCTGTATATGCAGTGCCTGGTGTCATCGACGGTACCGGAACCATGGAAGAATGCAAACATTATCCTCGTTCACAAGAAAGGGGACTCTAAGGACCTTAAAAATTACAGACCAATCAGCTTGCTGTCTGTTACGTATAAGGTATTTACTAAGGTAATCGCTAATAGAGTCAGGACAACCTTAGAGTGCAATCAAGAAAAGGATCAAGCAGGGTTTCGGAAACGGTACTCTACTATCAATCATATCCATACCATCAATCAGGTGATAGAAGAATGCTCGGAATATTGGCCTCGAGATCGAGCAGAGTCGCCACCTTGCGGCTCAGCGGCGAAACCTACTCAGTGTGGATGCGTTTTCGCGTCGCGTGCCAGCACGCAGTGATTTACGCGCGCGCATGCGGCGTGTACAGGAGTGTTTTTGTTTGTTTCGCAGTTCCTGTGAGCTTTTGCTTACCTATATGCCTCTTTCAAAATAAATATGAACAGTCTATAACCCCACGCTTCATTAAAAAAATATATATAATTGTCCGTATCGAGCATGTCATGCTTGGATAAGGACATCATCCATCGCGGTCTTCGGCGATTGAGATCCTTTGACAAGCAATGTCTCAAACGAAGTGGTGCTGTCGTTACCGCCGTGTCAAAGCAAAACAGGTCGTTGACGTCAATAAAAGTTAATGCAAACGCTCAGAAATCGCATATTCCCGTTTCTGTTTGGAATACCGCAGCTACTAAAACGTATGCCACCGCAGACTGCTTCATATAGCAGAATGCAGTTTGAACAGACCACTCTATGCTGCTATGCCTTCTGTATGCACGATAGAGTTGTGTGAGTACTTTTTTTTTTTAAACCTCTGTCGCGGTGTCTCAGTGGTAAGGGCGCTCGACTGCTGATTTCGAGAACGGGGGATTCAATCACAACCGTTTCAAAAGGCGTTCCTCTGTTGTGGGATTTGACTGCACAATAAACAATCCCACGTGGTAAATGTGGTGTTAATAATGAAAAAAAAAAACGACACCAAAACCAGCCTCTGCAATCACCAGTCATAGCCGATGCCACTTTCATGCGTTAAACCCGGGCCAATATGCATTTCTTTTTTTTTTTTTTGTTGAAGGCTTCTGTGCATCCGTAAAAGTTTTAGTGAGCACATTTTGCTTTAGAGAAATGTTCGAATGTTTGGGAAACATATTCCCTGCACCTAATTGTTACCCTAAATATTACATAATACACCTAGATCAATGTACTTTACTGGTAGCCTATTATAATCATTATAATTCCTTTTCGTCCAAGTGCTGTCTTCCGTGCAAACTGGTCATTTCTGACAAGGGAAGTAAAACAGCTTCATGCGGGCTTAAATATCGGTGTTTAGTTCGGGAATAAATACATTTTTATAGTCGCATGATAAGATGACCTCCATTTCTTTCGGAATAGTTTTATATCCGGTATCTGTTTTGAAGCAACCCTAATATTTTACTTCGCATAAGATTTAGTCACTGCTAAATAATTAGGGATAAAGAAATTTTCAGCCTGTAAAATTGCTTCCCAGAACATGACAGTGCCTATGCGCAGTTTATAACGATGTCTTCGCAGCGAGTAATTCGTAACTTGCACTTTAACGTTACTGAAAATTAATCGCTGATTATTGTAAATTCTGTCAAGTATGTAAAAGTTCTCTCACACGGTGAAACTTATTGGCATTGCAAAACAAAATAATTACACTACTAATTTACCGTTATATATTAACATCACACACATCAGAAATCCCTTACACTTTCCTCAGTTTCAGGAAATCATTTACAGTTAGTGGCGCATGCAGTAATACACTATCACATTCTATGACAGTGGCCGCAAAAAGCATCTCGGCAAATTCAATCCACTCAGCGCTCTACACGTGAACAATCAGCTTTCCTGTGCGGCGACGTTTCCTTTATAGTGTCTGCGTGATCTCATTTTTGGGGAATACTTGTGCGTGGTTGTCTGGGCCAGAGTTGATGCGCACTCAGTCTAAAGCAACTCGCCATGCAGTGCGCTGCCAGTGCTACATTTAACCTGCTTAATCCCCGAGTCAAGTACGATGAATGAACCAGGCTTTCTCGATTCAATCTAAATTACTGCAGTTCAGAGCACGAACCTTGTATCTGCGTGGGCTTCACACTAAATTCGCCGGTCTCACTCGCATGAGACACGCGTAAACTATTTAAAAGTCGATAAGAAAAACAAAACTGTAATTAGGCAGGCCCAAGCATTAGGCGCGTTAGTGCGGTACAGCGCAAGAAATGTGCAAAGTAAATCTAGAAGACTGGTGGTTGCGTGCTAATTGTTTTCCTAAAATCCGCTCTTCTTCTGCTGCATTGGCGAAATCCTTGGATTTTTTCGGCAACATTGTAGAAATACTGCAGAAGACACGTTTTCATCGCCAACAAACCCGCCGTAAACTCGGAAGCAGATTTAAGCGGCTTGCGTTTCAGCGAGCGCCGCCGGCTGCCGATCCACACTACCGCAGTGACGGTGGCGCCACCTCTAGGTCGATCTCGCGGCGAATAACCAGCCCTTATACATAGCATTCATTGATTACGAAAAAGCATTCGACTCAGTTGAAACCTCGGCGGTGATGCAGGCATTGCGAAATCAGGGGGTAGACGAGCCGTACGTGAAAGTGCTGGAATATATATATTGTCGTGACGCTGGGGCTACGTCGACCCGGCCTTCACTTGGTAGCGTGCAGAGACTCGGGGTTGAAGTAGGATTGAATCTTCGAAGTTGGTGAAATATGTACAAGCAGGTTTAATGGCACTTTGAGAAACTTATTTACAAGATTATTTACACGAAAAAGAAGGGTACATCAGCAAAATGGCAAGCGTTAAGAGTTCATAGCGAGAAGCGACTGGATGAGCCGTTTACCCAGGGCCCAGAGCGACATTTCGTGCTCTGCAGCGTCCTTAAAAACCCCCTATGTCCAGCCCCTCTCTGAAGATGCTGTCCAACCAAATCCAGGGCACGCCCCTCAGGTATCGGCATCCAATCGAACACATCACTGCACTGATGGTCTGAAGCACTGACTGGTCCGGCATTCATTCGTTGGGCGTGATCACTTGTTGGCGGGAAAAGCTTGGGAACGGCGAGGAGAGGAGGTACATTTCTATTCTTCAGCAAAGAAACCACAGGCTGGTTCTGACAAGGGGTTTTACTTCTCAGAAACCCGAGTGCACGTGGCGCCGCATAGGGCTCCCAACATGGTCCCTTTTCGACAATTGCAAATCTTTCCTGCATTCCCGGGAAATCACTTAATGGCCGTATGAGTCATGCTCCTTTCTTGTCCTGCACGTCAGCGGACATGTCACTCTGTCGTCTCCTTTGGATAGGAGGCATTCATCACTGGAGGATAGCACTTCTCGACTGGAAGGGTGAACAATAGAAAGAAAGCACTTCCTGCTATTTCCCGCAGGGGGACGTTTCTTTGTGTTTTTCCAGACGTTCTCTTGACAGGGTCAATTTGGCATTTGCAGGTTGTCCACAAAGCAAAACATGCT
>JAJIZL010056583.1:0-21455 GCA_023969395.1 Amblyomma maculatum | reverse complement strand
GTTCCTTTAACATCGCAGTAAAAGTACATATAACCGAAAAGTGCAGGCACACTCCCGAAGAGGACGCGTCGGAACAAGCAAACAAACAAGCGTGGGCACTTTATACACACACGCGAAACGACGCGACGCCAACGCTCGAGCGGGTCATTTCCCAGAAATTTAAAATTTGTCCGAGAAGAGCACACCACGTCGTTTACGCCTCGCCTGTCCGCCTAACGCGAAAATATGTTTTTGCAGAGAATTTATCTTTATACAGGCGGCAGCTACGCTTTTGTCCCCGCGGCGCAGTAGCGGTGGAGCATTCGCGGCCATAAGTGAGAGCTTCTCACCGCCCTTCTGGAGTCCGATCCCCTGCGGAAGCCGACATATACAGCACCTGTCCGACCAGGGTCAGTGCGATGCGAAACAATTTTTTCTCTCTCATATATTACGGGTGCCGGCCGCCACCAACCATGCTTGCCATTTAGGTTTCATCCACTGGCATTCCTGCTCTTTTTTCGGTGCCTTATTTCTACCCTCGTCCTGAGGACTAGGTAGCCCATCTTGGACACTCAACAGAGAGTTCCGGGTGCAGTCATCGTGCTCCCTCCTTCCGCTCACTGCTCTACGTAGGAGGCTTCAAGACATATCGCCAACACGTAGTAGTGTATCAATGCTTAAAGAACTATTAGCTCTGTGCCTTTGCCATTCGTCAATGCTGTGGCGCACTGATGATATGTTTTCTTCTTTTTTTTTTCTTTGCGTGATCCTATTCTCGGTTTTTCTTCAGTTGTGCTTGACTGATATCGAAACTAGGAGACCTTTGGCAGAATTGCTAGGCTTCAAGCATTGCTCTCAGTCTCGAATGACAGCCTGGCGAAAAATTTATGTTGTCTTTCCCGTTTCTTGTTTCAGAGTGTGGTTTGAGTAATGTTGGTACAAATGTACTACTGACAGCCATCCTTTGTCCCTAATGCTTGTGTCGGAGTGTAAAAAGATAGGAAAAATCACACATCATTTTGTTTCTGATTCGAAAAAATATATTCGAAAACGTACTGCTTGATTCAGTCCAGTAAGTCATTATTTAAGCGCAGCCTTTCCGAAGTATAAACATTGATTTCGAAGCATGATGTAGTAACGACGCTGACTCTGGTCAAAGAAAATGGAGAATATCTCTAGCCATATATGATTTCCAATCTTTGTAGGTATTGCCGTTAGGCGCCCGGTAGCAATTGCAAATAATAAAATGAAAACTGCAGAAACGACCGGACCGAGACAAGGAGACAAGACAAGGTGGTACTTACGACTAACATTTATTGAAAACACACTTTATGAATCAGGCGTGCCTAAACTGTTAGCAACCATTAAGTGGGTGGGTGTAAATATGAGCATACCGAGAAAAAAGCTTCTTTTTGCCCCTTTTGAATGAGTTTTCTTTGTTAAGTTCTCATGCCATCCTTGTGGTGATTGGTATTGGTTCTTTTGCATTTTTGTCTTACAGTTCCGTACTATTTGTTATTCCCTGCGTCTTTTTTTTTTTTTTTGCTTTTTTTATGTCCTCTAAGCCATGACTGCTATTGTAACGTTTCCATTCTCTCTATATGTTCAAGTTTACGCCCACCTACTTAGTGATTGTTGGTGGTTTATGCGCGTCCGATCCATGTAAGTTGAGTGTGCTTTCAATAAAAGTTTGTGGTTAGTACCGCCTTGTGTTGTCTCCTTATGGACTCTGTAGTGTCCTTTCCGTGGTTTTAATTTTACGATGTCCCATCAACTGGCCTACAGTCGTACTCTTTTAAATTAAATGCCATCGGAAACTTTAGCTCTACCCTAATAAAAGTCATACTAGTTTTTGTAATTTTTAAAGCACCTTGACAATGTGGCTGAAACATTTTTGGCAATATCGCGAACCTTTCGAAAAACGAGCGTCCTAAGGCAAAGTCAAGAAAACTACACTTCTCTCCAAGTTGCCATTGTAGCAATGATCTCTCATCAACGTGTGCTGGAGCAACGAGCACTAGTAAGAACCGCCGCGTGGACGGGGCAAAAAAGGGTCCTTAATCCGTACGCAGCTAGCCGCGTATACTGAGTGTGCAGTGCTGAGAGCGAGATAAAGATGTGCGACTATCAAAACGCGCATAAGATTAACATATAATTTGGGCCTCTTCGGAAAAAGGAATCGTGCTTTCAAAATTCTAAAAAGTGATACGGGTGGTACTAACGGACAACTTGAACTCACTTATGGCAGTCAGGTAAAAAAAGAAAAAGATAAAAGTTTGCTAGTTCGACCATATTTGCATAGTACATAAAAATACACACGTGCTTAAATATAACGAAGAAACAAACAGTTAGCTATAACAAATTATCGATCTGAATAGCAAGATTCGCTTGTCTCCTGATATCCGCTATTATCCTCATTGCTATACCACGGAGGGCGCGGTATACCTCGAGAAGTCTATTTAAAAAAAAAAAAAAATAGGGGAACTTCGTTTGAACACCTTGTATTATTATGACTTCATGCTGGTCTTACAAAGGACATTAGGTAAAATCTAGCTGAAATAACAGACTGCGAGGAGGCATGTATTGACTCTCGCTAAGTAAAATTAATTCATTTCTTTGTCTAAGTTCTCTAACATGCAAACATTTATTTAATAAAAATAACGCGATGGTCCTCTGAGTACCACGCCTATGACACAACACTGCATGAGATATAATTCAACGTCTTTCCGGGCCCTGTCAAGAACTGCGAATAACAAAATCGACAAATCATTCAGCTGTGCAAATACGGCATGGGCTCATCGCGGGCGTCGCAGCAGATATCTAAAGGTCAGCAGTAGCCGAGAAGTAATCGTGAAAAATTTGCAATCATTGATGTTAAGCATAAAGCACACGAGACATCAAACTGGTTCTGGCACACCGCAATGTAAGGCGCTATTTAATATTTTTATAGGTCATCTTTAAAACTTCTAAATCATCTCAGGAATGCAACTGTAAAATACTCTCCCTCTTTGCACGCATTTATTCAGAAGGTAGACTGGAGAGGGTACGTGGAGCGGCTGGATAGTTGTCTGGAGAGTTAGGCATGTAATTGTTATATTGCTCGGTGGTGACATGCTACCCTGATGGGACTTGCAGATTTCACAAGACTAAAATGTAAAGTAGTATCTGCCTAGCAACGCGAGAACTCTCTTTCTCTCTCTCTCTCTCAGCACGAAGGCAGCTAAATACGCATGTAGACATTAATCATGATTAAACAAAAAACGAACTGGAACAGTCCGTCCAGTAGACTTTGCCTCCTTGTGAAACATAACTCGGGGCCGCAATGTCCGGCCATTTGTTAGCGAGTGCTGAAAGGATATGTGCCGTTTACGTGACGACAGATAGAGGTAAGTAGAACATGCCCACTCGAATTCTCTACGTCCACGCCTGCAATAAATCAACTCTGTTACACGCTCACTTCATTGCGAATGATGTGCGGGGAGCGGGAAAAGATGACCGACACGCACGAGGAACCCGTGAGTTGCATTAGTCGTTGTTGCGACTTCCACTGACGGTTGCTAACTTTGCAGAACTCATCCTGTTTACTTTCTATGGGCCCTTTCGAGCATTGTAACTCAATTAAACTAGGACCATCCTGTAAGAGCCTTATTTACTAGCATACTTTTTATCTTTCTTTCTTCTTTTTTGCCTTTCTGCGCTAGATTTGACACGTATTTCAAGGAGGTTTTGTAGCTTTATATGGTTAGAATAATTATTAGTTTTGCCAAGCCCGCTGGTACGCAGCCCCCGCCTGCCTATGAGTGAGAAATAAGTACAGTGCAGTAAAGCTGAATCGATGGAAGTATTAGTGCTTACAATAGTACCCACGTGCATATTTGGGACAGAGTCCTCTTTCTGAGAGCAAAAAGGACAAGCTGTCTGAAACGCTGCGCTGTTCATTGGTCAAATGATTTCCGACTTTTCGCTGCTAAAACGAACATTCTGCTATTCGCCAAGTGGATTATTATCATGTGAAATTAATCTGCAACGACATATACTTATTTTGAGAGTCACTCATGAGCACGCCGCTCGAATAAGGCACTGTGTACGTTTCTTTTAAATGCTTTCGAACTGTCTAAGAAATTTTATGCTGAATCTTGTAGGAGCGCGCGCGGCCGCGGAGCTGGTTACGAGGGACAACGGTGAAGTCGATGGCGACGACGACGTGAAACGCAGGAACGGGCACCAAATACAGCGCTTGTCCTGTGTTTTTCTACCCTTCGTCCCTGTTTTTCACGCTGTTATTCCGTTTTTTGCTTACTTTCATATGTATGGTTTTAAAATCAACCATGCTGTCAGCTGAATCAAGTACAAAGAGCACCTAGCATGTGTTTCACAGTACTGAACGAGATAGACGGACGCTTACGCTTCGCTTAAGAGTAGACGCGATAGCGCTTTTACCGCCGCCTTTTTGTTCCGGGAATTTTCGGCACAAAGAGGCTGGCCCAGTGCTTGTCAAAGTGTTAAAAGTTAAAAGTCTTTAGCTGGCTTGGTTTGTGGGGAAATGAGGTGCGCAGTATCGGTTTCTCCTCTCTGGGAATGCTTGCACTTGCAATGAACGGCGGGATTACTAGTGCAAGACTTCTGCAACAAACAGCGGCGGTCAAGCATTCCTACACTTTGATATCCGCGTCAGCATACCGGTGGCGCCCATCTGCATCACTCCAGACATCAAGGTAGAAGGTAGGCAAAGGTAAAAGCTGAAAGAAAAAGCTGGACCAAGACCCACACGTCTTAAAAATGAAAACAAGGGTGTACCCTGAACCAAACCAGTTCGCTGTGCTAGTTATGAACCCACAGTCCAAACCGGTCATACAAGCCTCCATTTGTACGAATCACCCGTAGGAGGCAGAAATGTTAGCAGTGATACTGGCTATCTGTTATAGGAGAAAGCAAGGACCTCACCCGTTGTAATCACGGACTCCCAGGGCTTCTTCGCTAACACAAGGCCGAGTGCTGGCGAGAGTATAGCGGCGCTTATCACGTCCGCCGAGTGCAATAATGCAGATCATCATGTCGTATGCATCTCCGGACATGAACGCTCGAGGGAAAGGAGCTCGCACATGACATTGCCCGAGCATTAGTTAGCTGGGCGATCCACCAGACCCAGCCATACCCCATTCCTCAACCCAGTATATATGGGCATCGTCAGGAACATACAAGGCGACAGGAACGTAAATATCGCACTGTACACAAGGAATTCACAGCAGTCGAGAAGATTGCTTGGCGCTCCATTCAAACTAACCCATATCCTAAGTTACATATCAGGAGTAAGGTATACTTTACCCGTTACAGTCGTGTCTGCCCCTGGTATCTTCCTAATCCCATTCTATTCCACATATCCCAGCGATGTACGGCAAAACCACAGAACCTGCCTTATACCGAGCACACATACGAGCAGTGAGAGGCGATGCTGTCCAGCGAGGCCTTGGGCGTCCAGCTAAGCATCGTCCACATGGTCCGTGAAGCAGCAAAAGCCACCGGAGCCCTGGTCGGACGGAGCCGACCTGCTTGCTCATCATTTCCCCATTTCACATCGCCTCTTGCACTACACAAATTTTTCCCTAAAATCACTTTTTGTGGCAACGTAACCAACAAATCGATTTAGATTCTCGTAGTTTGTATATTTCGGCGGTTTTGTGCGAAATGGCAACGCGTTGAGATGCTGTATCACTCAGCCTTTCCACTTAATGCTAGTATAATAAAGGGTATTGGATATATCTAGCAGTTGCATCAGGTTGATCGGGCTTTTAAACGGTCAGTGATGTGGTGCGCGCTTGTAACCATTAGGAAAAAACAAGGCTAATCATGCCCCCAGCGCTTCTTGCTTGCAGCGTTGATTTGTTTTGGTGAAACGATAGCGGTACTCTTCAAGTTTAAAAGCTCCATAATACATTGTTGACAGGCAAACAGGACTCTCTTTTCATGTGCATTATTAGCGCATCCTTACGGAACCGAGAGGAAGCAGCTTGCATGCATAATGCGCTCCCGTGTTCTCACCGCACACGGTTTGATAGCGCATTTATTTAAGAGGAGCTATCGGCCAGCCGGTGAGCTGAGGGTACGCTATCGTTCTAGGGGCGTTAAAGAAAATTGAAGAAAATGGAAGAACCTTTTCTTTCAATGCAAGAGCTGAGCGGATGTCTTCTCGCTCCCCTTCCGCGATATCGTCGCGCCTCACACCATAGCACCAGCCTCGCTGCCTCGCAGCCAGCCTCGCAGGCGCACGTCCCCGCCCGCCGCGCGCTCTCCAGCGCCGGCGAGTTCCTACTGCTAGGCAGCCCTCCCAGCAGCTGGCCGCGTCAGCGGCCACTCGCTACCGCTCATAGAGGCCCAGCTCGGCGGGGCGCTTTGGTGGCCGCCGTGCCCTACTCCTCGAAGAAGGATTTCCTTGGGGCCGCCGTCGTTTTCTACGACGGCGGCGCCCCCCCCCCCTCCCTTCCCCCTCTGCTGCATGGATAGCAGTCTGCAGGACAGCCCGCGGCTACCTGCAGCTCCTATGATCTGAGACAACTCCGGGCTAACTCTCGCTACGCCCTGCTCGCACGCGAGCCTCACCTTCCTCGCTGCCATGGACCACGTGTTGCCGTAACTCCCGGTGGCCTACCCGCCGCGCTGCTGCTGCTGCTGCGGCATCAGTCCCCAGCTGTCTCCCAAGTTGCCGCCCGACCTCGTCGATTCGGTGATTTCCTGCCGTTATCCTCATGATGCTGCAGTCCTCGCTGCGCTCGTACCCCGTGAGATGCGCAGCCCATAGGTCATCTTGGCTGCGCCCCTGGCGCCAGCCAACACGCTTGCCACTGCGGGCCTCCCTGTTGCAAGGAGCGGCGGCTGTGGTGGTGAGCCACGTGGGGGCAAACAACTCCCCGATCTCTTCGCTGCATCCCACGGACTGACGGCGGACGAGCGAGCCCCTTCTTCCTCGACATCGCAGCTGCCAATGGCAGCACCCCTACTGCATGTTTCGGTACAGCTCCTGGCTGATCGCGCGCCATCCTGGCGTGCGCTCAGCTACCCCTCGATCACTATGGATCTTCCCGTGTTCCCTATATGCAGGCCCCTGCGCGGCGGTGCCGGCCGGTGGTCCTCCAGCTTCCTTGGCAGCAGTCAATCGCGGTCCTTCCTACTGCCGCGGTTGTTTCAACCGTCTTGGCGTCCTGCTGACAACATCCGCAGCCCTCGCTGTACCTTGCAGAGGCGCAGTACAAGGCTTCGCCTGGACCTACCTTAGAGCGCTGCTGCACCCGTGCCACCACACCGGACTCCCTGCCCTGCCAGTTCTCCAAGCTCTTCGCTTGGTGCTGGCCATATTAATTACCCTCCACATCCTCCCACATTTCATCTCCCATTCCTCTGGACGCCAAGAGTGCCGCCACGACTTAGGCCGGCATAACTCGCGTCCAGTATCCCCTCCCCAAGAATACCCCGGAGTTCTTAGTAGTACCATCTCGGTTAGTTTCTTCTTTGTACTCGTTTTGCTCGATTCTGCGACCGTTTAAAGCGAAGTACGTAAGTTCCGGCTGTTATTTGTCTACGTTTTGGATTCCCACATCATTTGGGCAAATTTTATGTCACTTACGTTGCGAACAATGCACCAGACCATTTCGCCCAAAGGCCTGCCCGACTAAACGATGTACAGTCATCGCTTTACAGCTGGAAACCTAGCAACCTGGAACGCTATTTCTGTCCCTATAATTGCTATTTCAGTGGCAGATTTTTTTCGTATATCAGTTTTAGTTGAGGTGCTTTCAAGCGTATTATCTTCACATTATCACATTTTGTTTTTCAAATTTCGCATACAGCCGATATTTCACAGATTATCTTTAATAATAAACCACAAACTGAAAGGAAAGTTCAAAACAATATAACAAGATAACTTCGGCTTCTTTTAGTGTGTTGCAAGAAGTTTCAAGCACATAGTTATTCAGCCTATGTTTAATAAAAGCTCAGGAAAAGCAACCAGTTTTTCTTCTATGGTATGCACATATTTCAAATAGGCCTGATCAAATATTGTAAAATTTTGAGTTACCTCTATTGAATTGTTCAGGCGAGTTGTGATAAGCAAAGTAATTTCAGACGAAATGCTCTCAGATTTCCGAATACAGTTCGAATAAATGGCAAAAGGTTACTATAAGGCTTACGATATCTTTTACCAAGAGCTACTCAAAAAATGTTGGAGCGCCTCAGCATGGTTAAAAAATGGTCGCGGGAAAGTTGGGGAGGTGAGCAGTATTATATAGGGTGCATGACTGCAATTACTAGGGTCAAGTTATGGGAATTCCGCAGTCTGTTGCACACCTGTCAGGACAACCAAACTAGTTGAGCCAACATCACCTAGACTACTAGTAGTGCTCTTACTGGTCACGAAACTCCTTTGTAACGCTATGGGAGAGGTTCATTTACCGCCCGCGCCTGCCGCTCCGCGCCGCCACTGGGCACTGAAGGGCACCGTTGAGGAGCTCAGCACTGTAGCGACCGATCCGAAAGCATCGCCGCTGGTAATTAGAGTGCGAATTTTGACGCCTCCTGTTATGCTGTACGTTGACATCATGTAACTCGTGCGCGTGGAACCATTCCGAACACTTGTTGGGTAGCAGGATGCCGTTCCGGCTACAAAGGCGCGACCGAGAAGGTCTCCTTATTTCACTTGCCTGCTGACAAGGAGTTGTCGGAACAATGGAATTAAGCGTTCAATACAGCGGGAAGAAACTGGTGACTTCACTTTTGATTCAAAATACGCGCGTGTTTGAGAAACGTACTTTCATGCTCCGGACATCATTCGTGTCAAGGAATTCACTGTGAACGGCGACGCGGTATCACTGCAACGGGGAGGCCGGCGCTCCGTTCTGACGCTATCTCAAGGATTTTCAAAGGCATTCCATGCTATTTGACAAAGTCTAAACCACGTAGACGGTCACCAGTAGCTCGGAAACAGGGGAGACCGTGGTGGTTCCGAATTTAGTGCACTAGAGGGAGCTCAGCTGGCCCAGCTTACAATTTAGGTGACGTAAACAGCGATACCTGTTTGTACGCAGCTAGCAAACAGCCGTAGCGCCGAGGTGCAGCCATTGCCATATGCGCATATCTGAGAACACATCGCGCACACTCGCGAAGTGCAGAATCTTGTGCTATTATCCTTAATCGCTCGTTTCTCGAATTTATGACATAATTGCAAACTAACTGGCAAAATAAAGCTTGAAGCAGAGATCAAAATCGACGTCACGGGAGCCGCAGCAGCCGCACGGGCGTGCAGACCGACGAGCGCGCGCGACAGCTTCGATCTAGACGTCGTGGTGGCGCTGTACCTGACATCGCCGTGATGCTCACCATTACCATAGAGCGACAAGCGCAAAGAAAGCGCAGAAAAACTGTTTGCTGACGAAAATCTGAGACTGCGCCTTAGCGTAGCGATATTGCGCTACGTTTTCAAAACAGACTGCGGCGGCGTTGCCGCTTGGGTGCTGCTAGTTTTGCGATCGGAAAGAACAGCGTGTAGGCAGGAAACAAGTAAACTATGCCGCGGCCCGTTTATTCATAGCAAATTTTATGCTGCGCTGTTAGTTTCACGCCTGGCGTCTGCTCTGAAGAAGCATTCGTATATCACCGGCGTTGTCCTCGTCTCTCGTGCAATTGCACTAATGGGAAGCACATCCTAGCATCACCTAATACGACAATCACGAGCGACGATCAGGAGACAATTTGAGCTTTTAGGTGCAAATAAAATTCGAACAATGACAGTCGCCTGCAGCTCCGGTAGCAGATCTATGCCCTTTAGTGCCCAGCTGCGCCTCTAGCGGCCAGCGCTGACCTTATATGAAACTTCGGCAGGAGTTTCGTGACCAGAAGGAATATTGAAGGCTACTATAGTCAAGGGGGTATTGGTTGAACCTCAATTCTCTTTTTAGGGTGGGCTGTATTTCAAGCTCCGCCGCGGGATTGTCCCCCTCACTCTATGGAAGCGTTATTATGGAAGCGCTGCTGTACGAAACACAGAAAAAGAGATTGACTTTTGCACTGAGTAGGGCTTTCGCTCTGAAATAGCGTCCACATCGACGCCACGTGCCATCATGTCGCAGTCTGTGTGTATGGGATGACGTATACAGCGAGGCGACACGATCGATTGACATGGTGACGTTCATAGGGCCCTTTGATGTTTTTTTAATGAAGCGTCAGTTCTCAGGCAATTTGAGCAAGCCCCGTCCGCATGCCAGATTGGGCGACCGTGGCTAATGCGTACGTAAATGTGTTCCACCTGATGCTCAGAGGAGTGTCTTTAGCTCATTTACTTTTGTTAAAAGAGGAAAACAAAAAGGAACAGGAATAGCGGGAAGCTTAACCGGCAAAAGAAGGCAGGTGCTACCCTGCAATGGGGGAAAAGGTATGAAGAGATATAAATAAGGCGAAAAAGGAGCAAAACGAAAAAAGAACAAGTCAGTAGGCGAAACACGAGCTGTTAAGCGGGAAGCGCATGTGAGCGAAAAAGTGAGTGAAGCGACAAGGCGGCGCGGCGAAAGCGATCATGGTTCGCTCCGTCGCCTACCGAGGAAGGCGCATGCACGCGACAGCGCGAACCGAGCGAAACGGCGACAACGCTCTGTGTAGGTTGTGTGGCTGGCATTTGGCTGGCATAGTGGCTTAGTACACCGCAAAACTATTGCCAAATCGAACAACAGTCATAACGATTGCAAGAATTAAAGTTATTTACGACAACATGGCAAAGTAAAATGTATTTACAGCAAACCGTATCGAATGTATGTGAACTTGTACTGTAATCGGCACGAATAATCACGTGACCCCTTGTTTCTATTGTTGTTTCGGTTGCTATTAGACGTTCTTTGAATCCTTGGCTATTCACCATTGTTCGTACAAAGCGAAATGTTTACGCGGTAATGCACAATCACAATGCAACACAGCAAAATAAAGAAAGCATGCGAAATGAGCGGCAGTGACGTACGGTTGCTTCCGGGCGAACGAGCGAAATTTTTTATTTCGGCAGATCCGAGCGACGAGCCAAGCGACACATGCATTTCTGTTCGCGCGAAAACTTCGCGCGACGCGTGCCGCCGTCGCGTTTTGCGTGAGTTTTCGCGTGCATGCTATTCAGCCTTTAAGTAACCTGTGAGGCAGGCTCAACACTCTTAGAGCTACAGAAGGGCATTATGGTAATCTCAGATAAATACGAAGATCTTGAGCTTGAATTGTATGTAAATATCGTGGGTTTGTTCTGCTAAAAGTTCCAATTACAGGGATACTGTACCAATTGAATTCCTTAAATAATACGTCGTAGAGTTTAGTCATCGACCACAACGACGCTCCTCTCGATATTCTTGCGAGGAAAGTGAGGATGTGAAGAATTGTTGAGAGTCTCTTTTTATATACGGAACATGTGGGATCGATGATAAATAACGATCGAACATTACAGCAAGAAAACGACGGCGTCCTGTGCAGGGTATTGTTGTGCCATTTATACATACAGCATAACGTGACATCCTCTTGCATGTGAAGGCAATAATGGCACACCTTTATTAGAAATCTCAAAGCTTTGAGGGCGGAAATGGGACTTAATAATGCTTGCTGCCTTTTAAAGCCCCACTTAAACTTGTAGTTGAGCAAATCCTGATGCTCAGGTTCATATTTTGTCCGCATAGATTGCGCATTGCACTGATGATGATGGAAAGTCGATAAGGCCGACAACTGTAAGGTTAAAGAGCATTGAGCTGAGCACCGCACCCAGTGGAACTCCACAAGAAGTGGAATGTGAAGACATTGGTCCGTCCTCTGCTTTCCATGAGTTTCCATGAGTATGTCAACACAGCTAGCCAGGGTCAATATGATGTAAAGACAAGATGTGATTTTCCTGGTCTCAGCAGCGAAACTACACGACTAGATTACCACCTGTCCGGAACTGTGCCCGCACACTGTGAATTGTTGTAATGGGCTGAAAGCTCACGTCGAGCCTCTTGACCAATATTGGCAAGTGCAGTGTATGTTAAACTAACGTGCCCCTGATAAGATGATTTCTATTGTTCTATTTTTGCATGGAAGACAGGGAATTCATTCGTGAATCTGTAAAGGAAGCGATTTCGCGAGACGCCGGTGGTATTGATGAGCATAAGGAGCCTAAATCTCTAGTGCAGAAATCTTGGGCAGCCTCAACCTGGTTACATCCTTGGGGACGTCCGAGAGACTGAAACTACCTAATTTGTCCGGAGGTTGTCCACAGGCCACGCATAACATTCCAGATCCGTGACAGGTTTTCGAGGGTCCTGCGACTGACAGAATTTCTTCTGGTTGGCTGCCTGCAGGATTTGAATTCAGTGCTGGATTTTCTTCTGTGCGCCATTTGCATCCCTGAAGTGGAAGAATGTTTTTGAAGGCCTCTGAGGGCCTGAATGTCCTCTCTGCTCTTCGTCGAAGTGGTCACAGGCGTTGTAACTCAACATCTAAATCGAAAGCAAGGAGAATAAACTTGAGTCACACATCAAAACCTTTGAGGCAGGTGATTTCCACGTATGATCCATGCATGTGAGATACGGCATCAGATCCATGGTTTGCTGAAATCGCCTGAGCAATGCCTCGTATTCTAACATATATTCACTTTATTCTCTTTTGTCATCAACATGGTGTCTCAGTGGTTAGGGAGCTCAATTTTTGATCTCATGCACGAGAGCCCGACCCCGGCCTTCGCGGCCGTGTTTTGCCGGAGAAGATAGGCAAAGCACCCGTGCACTCTGCGTTGTCAGTGCGCATTCAAGAACACCACGCTGCAGAAATTTCAAGATTACTGCACTAAGGCATCTTTTGGGACGCCAAAAGTTATAAACAAGAACAAACAAACCGAAATAGTGTTATCCTATGCATTTTTCGTAATGCTGAAACAGTTAATATATTCAATTCGTGTTGCACGTCACGAGTGAAGACCAGTACTGTGTCTATAAAAGATTTAGCTCCACCTCCATAAGCTGAAACAGCATACTGCAATGTCGCTGGTGGAGCTTCCGTTTTTGGCACAATTGATTCCACTGTACGAATCTTCATAAAAGAGTAGAATATAAGTACATGTCTTCAATCACCTTCAATTCGGTAGCGATGCTATACAATTCGCAGACCATTTTGGGGGGAAAAGGTACTCTTCCCACAGGTCTAGAAGCAATCTATGTAGATCATTCTTAAAGGGTGCCGCTGATGCATGCCACTGAGTGTTTCCAGCGATCTAAGTTGCACAGGATTCAGATGTGACACTTTGCAACTACGAACGCGCAATCGAAACACCTCTGCCTGTGTTTTGCTGAGTGAAACAAAAACAAAAGCAAAGTTAGCTCCCTGGAAACTGTGTCAAAATACATCCCAAGCCGTCCATTATCTATTCTTCGTTTGCTTTGCTCTACTTCCAGACCGATTTTCCGGAGAATCAAGCAGTGACAGCTTTTTAAAATGATAGTGCCGGAATATACCGCCCTCGTGTAACCACCAACATGTTAACGTTTGTTCATGTTCATGTAATGTTCAGTAAATCCAGATTGAATATTTTCACTATCTTTCTAAATCGGTTGGTTTTGACTTCTAAGTTCTTTCATATTTGACTGGCATATAAACTAAGGAACACATTCATTCTGCGCAGCATATGGTTCGGAAATTCACACTGCGTAATTCGCTTAGTGACCTCATGATAATTACGACATAGAGGGCGTGAGAATTTTCGCGCTTTTTGTATTGAAAAAAAAATCACTGACGTTTTGCTCTCGTTTTTTCGCCGAAAGAATTTAATCTTTTCGCCAAGTTCGATAAAAAAATTTGGTATTGCTGCAGTACCAAGCACTGCGAGATCAGCCTACTTGCTTGTAATTTCGCATAAACTTCAAGGGCTTTGAATTTTCAGTACCTGTACCTTTATTAGGCACCCCACATGGAAATACTCCACTCCGTCCAGTGCGGTAAATGACCAGGCTGTTTCAGAAAAGCCGCGACTGGCGACCGCGCACCTTTCGTGAAGCGCTAGCGACATCTCTTTGCATGGAGTGCAAATAGGTGTTTCAAACCTGCACCTTAGCGGGGTTCGGACATGAATGCAAAATTCTATCTTGCAGTTCAGACGTAGCAATTTAGGACGTAATAAAGTTCTGACCTGACGTAGTTTTCTCAGAATTAAATTACTGTCATTCTGGATATTTTCAAAAAGAAGAGTTTAGCGAATATGTTTTCGCGGTATGTTCAAATTTGCCCATTTTGCTGTAGATTGCCAGCTTACGGTTTCCTTTCATGCATCAATGTGCCTCGAATAACTGAAACTCAATATTGATGTAGACCCCCGCTCGATAGCATGGTGATTTCAAATTAACTGCTGGTATCGTTAAGAGGGCTGAGAGAATTTGTGGAATGTTTCTAAGAAGCTGTACTGCAAAGCGAACTCTCTAGGAGTAAAATGCTCAGAAAATATTTATTCTGATAATATACAAGCGCTTCTACTTTAAATGAGAACACGTCAAGTTTGATTCGCGTTCCAATGTGCTTACAGGAGGTGCAAAGCATTCGCGTACTTAGGAAGAACGTGTCTAGAGCAGTATATGATTTTCTCACTCTGTGCTTCAGAAGTAGCCACCTGAGGGTATCTGCATTGTTTAACGACAGGCGGGAAATCTTTCATATGCAGAGGAAACAAAATATGAGCATTCATTTCTTTCCTTGCGAGTTCCTTCTCACTTTTCTGAACTCACTACTCCATCGCGTTTCCTGTGCAGCATACTGTTCATGCTAGGCATACTGGAGGATTTATTCTAACTGTTCTGTGTTAAATAATATTTCTTTTGTACGTTTGGCGCATAGCTTCCAGGCACTGAGGCGCCGAGACATCAGATAATTTTGGTATCAGCGCTCCCTCATATCTGATGAAGATGCTCGAGACAGCGATACGAAAAAATAATTGTAATACACTGGCTTTTTTGTTGTCATTTGTAGTATCGACAGATTAAATATAATAGTGGTATTCCGAGCAAAATATCGGGGACTATAAAATAGGCCAAATTCTTTCAAAACTGTGGCATGTTGCAATTGTCAGAATATCCTTTCATCGAACTAGCTTTGTCCCAAAGATTGTTTCTGTTCGTAACCCTGGTTTCAAGGCTGAATGTGAAGAGAATAATAAAATTGGTTAAAGCTGAAATTTTGAAAAATAAACTGTGAAATTAGAGACAGTGATAAATTATGTTGTAGAATATTTCGCTGATGTTCGTTCTTATAACTGTGAATGAAGCAATGCCAGAATTTTTCGCCTCCTTTTTATGTGATAAAAATGCGTCATTCTATGAATTCGGCTCGAATTCTTTTGTAATCTTTCGACAAAAATATTTTTGTGCGCCTGCATCTGTTTCCCTTATTATGGTAAGAAACTTAAACTTGTTACGAATAACGTTTTGAATTGGTATGTTCCAAACTCCATGGGAATAGATTCGTCGCCGAGATTCAGGACCAGAAGAGAGGGCACATTACACACATCAACGTTTTAAGTTTTATTCTAGAAAGCTCCACGTGAATAAAGTTCGTTCGAGGGGCAATATAATTTTTGAAATACACAAAGGACCACACCGACAGGCATTGCCAAACTGTGGCTTCACTGCAGAACACGACTTATGCACTAGCCCGTCATTTAAAGCGATATGTTTAAGGCCGCCGTTGAGCGAATAAACCCAGCATCGTTCCGTCGCCGACCAGCGTCCAGTCACGAAAATACTGACTGTTGAGCCTAGTCATTACGTCACAGTCGCATAATGTCGGGCGATGACTTCAAGCGCTCCACAACGCTCACGTCAAATATGATGTCACACGTATCAAGAAAGTGGTTAAAGCATGATATGTAATGCGATGAAACGTCGCCTCATGTCTGGAGTGACGTAACTTTATAAAGAGAGTTATTTCACATAAAGAATAATAGAATTAGGGTCTCAAGAGTGTTTCTAACTCATGATTTTCGCTTTCGCGTCGGACACTTTACTGACTAAGCCCCTCAAGGCACACTTGCATGGTTTGGCAGCCATCGGGAGTTGGTATGCATGTTGGGTGATATTTCATGTAAAATGGTAGGTTACGACAGCTTACTAAGGAGTATGCGTTTACTTCTAGAAGACCACAGGCCGCTAGTGGGTGATGCTTTTTTTTATGATTTTTGTCGTAGTACCAGTTACTGGTCAATTGTGCTTGATCCTCTCGGCCGGGAAGGGAGAAGAATCGCACAGATAATTCTCGGTACCCTACCCTGTAGTCCACTTCACAGTGAAGCAAAACCACTGCTTCAACAGGCTTAAGCTTCATATTGAACGGAAGGAAGAAACAGCTTAAACGGACGGGACGTGTAGAAAGGCGAGACAGACACATGAGCGCGAGGCAGCGGTGCTCCTGCAGATGTGCCGGTCGCATCTAGCCGTCGAAGACCCTTTCCTCATCAGAAAGCCTGAATCAGGGTCTGAGTTCCTACAAAGTGAGTGTCCAGCCCTTTACAGTGCTTTTTCGGTAGATGTTAGAGATTTGTATTATTTCCTACCGCAAAGAGCAGTGATCTCCGAAATAAGTGATTGCATTGATCGTCACGGTGTCCCAAACAGCTCATGTGTCTGTCTCGCCTTTCTACACGTCCCGTCTATTTGAGCTGTTTCTTCCTTCCGTTCAGCATGAACCAACCTGCCCGACAAAGCCCTCTTCTTAAACATCATATAGCTGGACTTCAGTGAATGCGTGACAATACCTGCCAGTGCGGCTCGTTATGGACCCGAAGGAAACTATTTTTATCTCCTTCAAGCCCTGTTTATTGGCAAACAAAAAAGGAAACTGTAGATCACAAGGTAAGAAGTACATCAAGCAAAACAAAAATGGTTAAGGGGAAGCTCCAGTCACTAGCTTGTTTGAATCTTCCTTTTAAAGACCTTGTCAGTGCACTGTGGCTTCCTTTCAACCCTTGTTCATTTTTCTCTGTGTTCTTGTCAATACTACAGCTGCCTTAGCTAGCAAGCTCCGAGTAAATCTGCTTGGCCCTAAACCAGGCTGCAGATGTCAGGCATCGTCCATTCAACCTGTCAGTGGAGGCTCCGTAGCCAATTCCTGTTGACAAGACAATGCGTTTCCCAGCCGTGAGCTTCGCCAGCTTGTGTAGTGTAAGAAAAATGCAGTTGATCACGCGACTCGCAGCATTTCTAATACCGGTTATTGGAAAGAAGTGAAAAGGGCGAGAGTAGTGCGCAGGACGTGAACATTTATCTTCGAGCGGCAAATGCGGGCTCCAATACTTAGAAGAAATCTGATTACACTAAGTACAATTATTTCTTCGAAACATTTTTAGATTATGTTTGCATAAATATATCGCAGCTCATATGCGAGTAGGATTTGAATATAGACACGTTATAGGATAGCTCCACTGCACGCGACTTCACTGCCGTGCAATTCAGTCAACCGGTTTTTTGAACTTATTTTTTCGCCAACCCGGGTCCCTGTGTCTACGGCCTCCTGTCTTGATCTGTTGATTACAAATATTTATTGCATTGTTTCCGATGCTGGAACAATCGCATATGACCTTATGTGACCACTCTTATCAAGGAGAAACTAAGTATTGAAATTGTTCATATCAGTCCTACAAAATTCTATACTCGGATGAGGTCCTTGAATTATTTAAACTCAATATTGGTACACACGCGACTCCCCCTTCTCATTCAATATAAAGATTTCAATGATACCAATGATGCTTATTCTGCATTTATTGCAGTATTTGCAAATATATATGCTAAGCAGTTTCCCTTTAAGGACAACAAGCAGTCTAAGCAAATCAGAAAGCCTTGAATCACACCTGAACTGAAAAGAAGAATAACGCACAAGAACAAGTTGTATCATGTCTTATTAACGAATAGATCTCTTAAATATCTTAATAGCTTGAATACTGAGCTTAGACGGGCTAAGATAGTTTATCACTAAAACCTATTCTATACCTATTCTACCAAAAATTCTAAATATGTTGTTAGGCCGTCATGCGAAAAAAATTGCCACCATAACAATTAATTCACAATAATCGTGTACTATCAGGCCATGCACTTGCTGATCATTTTAACAGTCTTCTTTAACTAGTCATGTATCTACAGTTCAACTACTGGAAATTCCCTCATCTTGGAGCTTCGTTGAAAGATTTTTACTTGAGCCCACCAATGACACTGAGGTTTACACAACCTTTATGAATTTAGGCAATAGCACAGCGTTAGACGTGGACAATACTCAGATAAAACCAGTAAAACATGTATTATCCATTACTGCGCCAGTGCTTGCACATATATTTAATTTGGTAGTTGAAACGGGTGTATTTCAGGACGAAATGAAGAAAGCAAGAGTGACTGTTGTGTTTAAAGAGGGTGATAGAGATGTAACCATTTACAGGCCGATTTCCGCGATTCCAAGTTTTTAAAAAGGGTTAGAAAAAGTTATTTTTTCCAGTTTGTCGAAGCTGTTAATTGCAAAACGAATTTTACAGGCCGATTTTCGCGATTCCAAGTTTTTATAAAGGGTTAGAAAAAGTTATTTTTTCCAGTTTGTCGAAGCTGTTAATTGCAAAACGAATTTTATCTGATGCTCAATTTGCTTCCCAAAGGGCAAATCAACAAAACCTGCTTTTTTATTTAAGGAATCTACACTGCGAAACATTGAATCAGGCATTCTTACTCTCGGACTCTTCATTGACTGTAATAAAGCTTTTTAATAAGGGAGTAATTACTCAGTGACATCTACCCAAGCGCAGCCATACTTTTTATTCCCTTAACAATAAAATTTTAATCTGTAATCTTTGTCAATATAATGTTCGTGGAACGCCTCTGAACCTCATTAATTAATATTTGAACGACCGGAAACAATCCGCCTATATTGGAATTCATCGCTCCCCTTTTCTGCCAGTACAAAATGGTGCCCCACAAGGAAGCATTCTGGGTCCGTTGCTTTTTAACGTCTACATAAATGACACTGTGCAAATTGACGGTACTGCAAAATTTATTATATACATGGATGCTAGCAGCCTACTGATCTCTTGTCCTGTTATGAATAAATTAACCGAGAAGTGCAATGTAATATTTACCCGACTGGTCCTGTTCTAATTGTCTTCAAGTATTTCCTTCGAAGACTAAGGTAATGATTTTTCGTGCGAGAATTAAGCCAGCTGAACCAATACACATTCTCAAATACTCAGGTCCAGAAATTAATTTTGTAGATGATCACAAAATTCTTGGTGTTACTTTTTCAATGTATATCAGTTGGGATGTGCACGGCAATAATGTCTGCAAAAAACTGTCTTTGATAGCAGAATGCTATCACGATGTCGATGGCTGCTTCTCACTAAGGTGAAAATTCTTCATCGTGCCCTCTTTGCTTCTGTTTCCAATTATTGTAGCTTATTTTGGGCGACCACTGCAAAAACAAATATAACAAAAATACATCTTTTACAAAAGCAAATGAGTCGCTATATTGCTAACCTTCCTTATCTCTCTTCAAAATGAATTGCCTTTCGGAATTATCAGATAGTCCGCTTTGAGCATATGTATGCTTTTCGAATTTGGTGCTCGTTTTGCCATTCATCTCGGGCTGCGCTGCCAACGATCACGTGTTCATTGACAAACTATGTAGTAATTAGATTGTAGACGATTCTTCTTATTAGCTTTGGTGCAGTAATAGTAATTTGTGAGTTCATGGATATTTTCTTGCGGGCTGAAAGCGCAATAGGGTCAGTGTACATTCATCCAAGCAGTAATTTCCGCCAGCCTTCTATATAGCGGTCGGCAGGGAATTCACGCATAACATGTCGAATACACATCACTCTGTCGACCTTGTTTCTTTCTCATGAAATCTGGTGGACCATTAATGCCAATGTAGTTGCATACCGTGATAGTGTGCTGCAGCTTCGTCATAGAAAACCAGCATTTGAATGCAGGGCTTTAATATGCGACTTTGCGTGCCGGCACCTCACGTATACTCCATCTGTGATGACCTGATCAGGGGAACGTTATTTATGTATTTAACAAGATAATCAAGAAGTGATCGGGAACGCAGTGGTCCTCCTCAGCTGCTTTTGAGCATATCTCTAATGATACCCACCTTTTCCACAATGCAGAAAATATGGAAGGCCGGGCGCTAGCCACATCTTTCGCACGTGGTTGACTTGCATGGCGGTAAAATTTAAAAAAAAAGCCGAGCTTCGCAATTCCAGAACGCCTGCAGCCTAGCATAATAGACAATACGATTGCTGAAGCAACACTGAAATTACGTCACTGACCTTATAGAAGGCACAACACCGCGGGAATGCTGATTTTAACCTTCCAGTTCTAAACGTAATGCCTGCAAAGGTCGCAATCAGCCTGATGGTGCCATCCTTAGCAGCGCGTGTAGCGTCACGTCGGGCCGATACGTCCGAAGCTGTTTTGACTGGTTAGGGTGTTTCACATCTAGGACAATTCAGGACAATGGAATAAGGCCGCTGAATTCGACAAGTGCATATGTGGGAAGGGGCGTGAGGTGAGAGATTCGTCGCTCGTTTTTGCGTCTAGCCTTTCGCAGTATTGTCTGTTTGACTATGTATTTACGAGACTGATAGCCTTAATCGTTACGCTCTCCGCATTGCCTTTCTTGTATTTTGGCGGTAATGGCCCATCGACGGCGAGATAGCGTTCTTAAAGGAAGCGCTTGGACACATCGTCAGCCCCAGTATACAACTACTTGGCACCTAGAGGTGTTGTATGTACTTCGCTTTTATGCCTAATTTCATTTTGAAAATCTTTTCTTTCCACTGATAATGATTTTTCAGATATTCTTTGAAAATAATCATCACCTTGGGCTTACTTAGTACTTCTCTATGATGTCCCTTTGATTGCAAGGCGTAACTCTAATCGATAATCAATGAACTCGGCGCACCGATCTTGGTGTACAACAACATTCATTAACTAAACTCAGTTTTTGACTGACAGTATCCCGGTCTAGTTTTTGTTGCTTCTTTGTCCGATTTCATTCTGCTTTCCGACTTGCGCCGTGTCTGATGTTACTGCATTTTCTTAGAAAGAGCGCTTTAAAACAGTCTTCATAATTTTTTTAACAGTTATTATTGATCGGTTTTGAAGATACTGTTTCTTGTTGTCCTCGCGTGCCTTTTGAAAATGCGCCTAAACTTTTCAATACAATTTTGAGATTCACATTCTCAAATGTAGCGCCTGTGTTGCCAGTTGTGCTTGGTAACGGGAGCAGAATGAAATCTGCTGCAATTAGCTAAATATAAGCCTTCGTCAATGGTACTTCGTGCATGTGCCCACTGTTATGTTGA
Organism: Amblyomma maculatum; assembly: GCA_023969395.1. Lineage (NCBI taxonomy): Eukaryota > Metazoa > Arthropoda > Arachnida > Ixodida > Ixodidae > Amblyomma > Amblyomma maculatum. The sequence continues at coordinate 115 of JAJIZL010056583.1, read as the reverse complement.
GGCGCTGATGGTAAGCTACTAACCCGTTCGAAGTCATTAGTGCCTAGATCCAACCTTCTTACATGTAGTACTTTAAACCATTCACTCTGCCTAAAGTGCAATATAATGAAATCTT
>JAJIZL010056566.1:0-26764 GCA_023969395.1 Amblyomma maculatum | reverse complement strand
GATACCACTTTAATGGCAGAAAGTGAAGTGGAACTCAAGAGACGTCTGATGCGCGTACAAGAAGAGAGTGAGAAGTTTGGGCTTAAACTGAACATTAAAAAGACAAAGATCATGGCGTCTTGACCTATCAAGTCCTGGAGCATCAATGGACAAGAAGTGGAAGCTGTGACAGATTTTCTCTTCTTGGGCTCCAAGATTACCTCGGAAGGAGACTGCAGCCATGAAATTAGGAGACGCCTGCTTCTCGGAAAGAGAGCAATGGTTAGCCTTGACCGCCTAGTAAAGAGCAGAGACAGTCTGCCAACCAATATCCGTATAACTCGTGCTATGGTCTTTCCAGTTGTGATGTACGGATGCGAGAGTTGAACTGTGAAAAAGGCTGACCGCCGAAGAATTGACGCGTTTGAATTGTGGTGCTGGCGAAGACTCTTGAGAGTTCCTTGGACTACCAGAAAATCAAATCAGTCCATATTGTCGACCATAAACCCTGACTGCTCACTGGAAGGTCAAATTCTAAAGTTAAAGTTGAGCTACTTTGGTCATCTGATGAAAAGAGAGGAGTCGCTGGAGAAAGATTTGATGTTAGGAAATGTTGAGGGTCGCCGGAGAAGGGGTAGGCAGTGAACGCGATGGTTAGATGGCATCCTCGAGGCACTGCAGATGAAGTTATGTGATGTTAGGAAGATAGTGAGAGACCGGAAAGCGTGGCGTGACATGACCCATAGGGTCACGAAGAGTCGGACACGACTGAACGACTGAACTGAACTGAACTGGCAGGTATCGTTGTTATGCTTAATAAGCGGCGTAAGTTGAAGGTTGTACAGGCCTACGCACCAATATCTAGTCATGACGACCAGGTAGTTGAAAGCTTCTATGAAGAAGTATATTCTTCATTGCGGAAAAGAAGGACACGCAGTGTACTATACCAATCGGCGACTTCAATGGAAAATGCAAGTAGGAGACCAGGCAGTGGGTGACTATGGCATTGGTTTTAGGAATAGCAGGGGGAGTTACTAGTTGAGTTTGCAGAGCGCAATATTTAGGAATCCTGATTACCTTCTTGAGCAAACGCAGGAAGCGGAAGTGGACATGGAAAAGTCCTAACCGGGAGACCCCACCATTATGCAGGATGTAGAAGTTATCGGATATGTGCAATGCAGTGACCAGAGGAAGTTACAGTGTCGAAAAGGTCTAAATATGAAGAGGGAACGAAACAGATTAGTAAGAAAGACGTGCAGCAGCGAATTAGCGGTGAGAGGGAGATAGAAGAGTTCAGGGTCTCGCTACAGAATGGATATTTTGCTCTGACCGAGGATGGCGACATTAGCTTGGAAGAAATGAACAATAATCTGAGAGATATCATTACTGAGTCCGCTGTAGAAGTAGGCGGTAGGACAGAGAGGATACCGGCAAGCTATCTAAGGAGGTCAAATACTTGATTAAAAACCGCAAGAGTATGAAAGCTTCCAAAATAACAAACCAAATAGAATTGGCAGATATATCAAAGCTAATCGATAAGCGCAAATTGACCGATATAAAGTAGTTAACATGGACAAAATTGATCATGTTCTAAAAATAAGAAGAAATTTGACATAAGCAGAAGTCAGATGTATGCGTTAAGGGACAGAGCGGGCAACGTCATCAAGATAATGTACAGGATAGTCAAAGTAGCCGAGTAGCTCTATACTGATCTCTACAGTTGACAACGTATACAATACAATAATGAGATGGGCGGTAAGGAAAATCAATCAGATATTCCGCCAGTGATGAAGGACGAGGTTAAAAAAGTATTATTAGAAAGTATAAAAAGGGGGAAAGTAGTTGGAAAGAATCAGATAACTATAGATTTGTTGATGGACGGGGGCGATATCGTGTGCGCATACGCAGTGCCTGGTGTTATCGAGGGCACCGGAGCCATGGAAGAACTCAAACATTACAGACCAATTAGCTTAATGTCTGTTACCTATAAGGTATTCACTAAACTAACCGCTAATAGAATCAGGACAATCTTAGGTTGCAATCAAGAAAAAGGTCAAGTAGGTTTTTGGAAAGGGTACTTTACTATCGACCACATTCATACCATAAACCAGGTGAAAGAAAAATGCTCGTAATATAACCAACCCTTATACACAGCATTCATTGATTACGAAAAAGCATTTGACTTATTAGAAACCTCGACGGTCATTCAGGCATTGCGAAACCAGGGTTTAGACGAACCGAACGTGAAAGTGCTGGACGATACATATATAGTGTGCACAGCAAACATTGTTCTGCATAAAGTAACAAAATTATTAAATGAAAGGTGTTGGGTAAGGGGACATGATCTCCCCAGTAATATTCCCAGCTTTCTGAGAGTAAGTATTCAGACTTGGAATGGGAGCAGTAAGGGATAGGGTAGTTGGAGAATACCTCACTAATCTGCGATGATATTGCTTGTCTAAGCAACTTAGGGGATGAACTGCAAAGAATGATTGATGACCTAGACAGGAAAAGTAGAAAGGCAGGCTTAAATACCAATATGCAGAATACTAAGGTAATGTTCAGCAGCCTCGGGAAGGAACAGCAGTTTACGATAGATAGCGAAGCACTGTAAGTAGCAGGCGAATATGTCTACTTAGGACAAGTAGTGACCTCAGATCCGGACAATGAAAGAGAAATAACATGGATAATAAGATTGGGATGGAGCTCTTTTAGCAAGGACTCGCAGGTTATGAGCAGCAGCTTACCGGTATCGCTCAGGAGAAAAGTATACAACGGTTGCATTTTACCTGTACTCACCTATGGGGCTGAAACGTGGAGGCTAATCAAGAGGGCTGTACTTGGTAGGTGTAACTTTAAGAGATAGGAAGCATGCAGTGTGGGCAAGAGAAATAACACAAGTTACTGACGTTCTAGTGTAAATCAAGAAGACGAAATGTGCATGGGCAGGGCATGTAGTGAGAAGAGAGGATAACCGATGGTCGCTTGGGGTAAAATACTAGATTACAAGGGAAGGAAAGCGTAGCAGGGGACAGCAGAAAGTTATGTAGACGGATGAGGTTTAGAAGTTCGCAGGGGTCAAGTGGATGCAACTAGCACAGGACCGTGTGAATTGGAGGGATATGGGAGAGAGCTTCACCCTGTAGTGGGTATAGCCATGCTGATGATGACGATGATGACGATGATGTTGACACATTTTGCCAAAACGTAGGCGGCACTACCGAGGCCGATGTTAAGCGGTTCTCCCGCAAATTATACGAATGTGTCACAATGACACATTCAAGCATTCCTTCTTTCCTCTCGCTATCAGTGAATGGAATCGCTTAGATCATCGCATTACTAGCGTGCAATCTCTATATTCATTCATATCAGAAGTAGATCATTTAACAAATTCATGATAGCGCTGCAAAAGCCGTACCCGCTACCCGTTGATAGGAATACGGTCACGTGTACAATTTTGTGATTTACGGGATGTGCACTGCATTGTGAAGTTTTTTTTTATTGCTGATCCTTTTGCTTTGTATGTGATTTTAGCCCATGTAATGTTACCTCTTTTCGCGTACGTGTACTTTTATGTCCTGTTGTGCTGCCCGTGAAAGATATGTACATATGTTCTACTCAAAGTGTACTAAAAGCCCCCTGCTATGGTCTTGGAAGAAGACCGGCAGTATTGTAAATAAAAAAATAAAAAAAGATCTTCAACGTTTTCACGCATACGTTTACATTGCTCCGTTTAACATAAACACTCTGAGATTTGAGAGCATCACTCTGTGCCTCTCAAAAAGGAGACTTTACGGCATCCAGTTGTAAGCACCTCCAGAAACCCTTCTGTGGAATACTGGGGTTCCTAAGGAGATTAGTGATGCGTCATATCGGTGCACGATCCCACTGTAATTAATACCGGGCTCCTGAGCCCCCTCTGAGTTGACCACTCCATAAGCCTACCAAAAGGTGAAATGCACATTTTCAAATTATCTCAGTAAGTTTCAGGAGACTTCATCGTCAGCAAGCTGTCTGGCCAGCTGGGGTACATGATGCTAACGGTGAATGCAATCTCTGGGATTATTTTCACGGCCAAGAGAAGCCATCGCTTCCAGTATTACGTTATAGGGCGGCCTATCACAAAAAAAAAAGGAAACTGCTAAAGTGTATTCACCTTGGTCTCTGAGGCTCTCTTCAGAGGAGAAATCGCTTCACCACGAAGCCCAGCACTCGTTTTCTCTTGGTTTTGTTGCCGTCTCTGATTTCCCTTGGAAACCCAACAGGTCTCCCTGGCAGTTCGCAGGAAGGAAAGTGGGGCCACTTTGGTGGGGTCATTGTCACACTGCTGCGCAGGTCTTGACGTGCCTGAGGCTGCCGATGCAGCGCAGAAGTCTCTTGGGGACAGAGTGAGCTGAGTTGCTGCAGTCTGCCGGGAGACGGGGTCCGATCTGCGCTGTTTCTTCGGTCAGCGCAGGGCAACACCGAGCTGCAACTGGTAGGGGAGAAACTCGCCGTTGCGTTTGGTCCAGGAGAGCGGGCAGCGGAAGCCGCGAGGTCGTGACGTGGTTGGTGGCGCTGCAGTAAGAGATGTGGTGCCATTTATGGGCGCGAAATTGCTTCGCAGGCCTGGTGAAGCCCATCAGATAAGGGGCTATCTTCATGCTTAGTACTCGCACAGTGCTGTTCCAGCCCCTACAATGTGTTTCTAAACTATTTAGCGGTTACAGTGCTCCCAAAATAGCTCTAAAAAGGTCGTCAGCCCAGTGGCATTCACCTGAGTCTTCAATTAATTATGCTAACAGGAAGAATATATGAAACAGTTTGGAATCCCAACTGTTTTAGCATTGAGCCAATCGTGCCACGTGGTATAAGAGGTTTCGTATGATTTTGCCTCTTTCCAAACACCCTTGAAAAAGAGGAATTAAGTTAACACAATAATTTTCTTTTTATGCATTACATCCAGGTTTTTCTGGTTAGTTTCCAGCTCGGACGTTGTTTCAGGCCTATATCGGATGCTGTTTGGGAGGTTTGTGATTGGTTTCAATCAGGTGTGTACCTTTATTCTGCTACATAAGCGGATTTTCAGTTCATCTCCCTGAATGATTGGACGGCTTGCATCTAGAAAGGTCTATCCACCCGTAAGAGCTCAAAGATTTAAAAATCTGACAGCTTTTGTCGCTGCATTAATCAAACGGAAACAAATCTGAATTTTTAGTGACTCCTTCCTGGACAGTCCTTCCATAACTGAAGTATTTTATTTGATGTTGGCTGTTACTTCGCCCACGCAGACATGCTTCCCTTCATGGCGCCATACTGTCGCCAATGGTTCCGCTAAGTCACCACGTGTCCCTTTACGAACCTGTTCTTTCAGAGAGGTGGACCTGGAAAAACTTTTCTCAAGGCGTTCCTTCTCTGCGCGGTGGCCGGACGTCGTCACCGAACCACTGGCCTCTTTCGTTTTTCCAGATGAAGGGCTTTTGGTTCCAGGCATCGCGAAGGCGCCGCTGCGCGGTGAACAAGGAAGTTACAGATCACTTTTTGTTTTTTCGCACAAGGCATGGAACATTGCCGTCCCGTTGGTGAACGTAAGCTTTTAAGGCCCTACGCATTTCCAACTCTTTTTCCAAAGTCTAAACGCAAGACGCTTAACTGGGAAAACCCGCCCTTTCGACGAAGATAGAGTGCTCCCCTAATTCCAGACTGAAATAATATGACAACACATTTCTGTTATAAGCTTGTTTGTAATAAGTTTTCGTTCCATTTGTAACTGACTATATTTCAGGATTGCACCAAGCGTTCGCTGGAAGACGATTTATACGCTACCGAATCTTTCCGTTATGATGGTCACTACCAATGATGACGTGATGCTGTGGCTACGACGCTGAGCTCGACCTGAAAGCCGCATGACGCATGTAATGCGCAAATGTTCTCCTGTAGATTTAGAAGGGGAAGATAATTTAATTTCCAAAAAATTGGCCTTATTTTGAGTGCGGCGGAGCGAAAAAAAGCCCATGAACCTTCACAACCGAGCAGACAGGTCGATTTCGGCTCCATAGTCATTGCAACACAGGGGCACAGAATGTCATCTTTGTAACTAATTTTAGTTCGTATTATGGGCACAGTTCCGATTAAGCGCGATATAAATAAGCATCGCATTTACTTGCGTTGTAAGGCTTTAAAAAGGAGTTTTTTTCGTCCCGAAATCTTAAGTGGGATCAACTAGTTCAGGGCTTAGAGCTGGATAGTACGACTAACTATCCGTCTGCGGTAATTTAAAGAGGAATAACTAAGTTTTAGTTACCGAAATGTATAATTAAAATAGTTTTGTAGCAACTTCTGCAAGCCGTACTGGGAGTATGTTTCTGCTAATATTTTTCTATTTATTGCATACGATTCTTAGTAATTACCAAAAGTGCTAGCTGAAAATTGGTATAACCCAAAGGAAATGTTTAGAATGCCGAACATGAAAAGTAGTTTTCTCTTACGACATACAACGATAGTGGCCTCCCAGCAAGAAGCTCTTGAGAGACCAATCAATGCGAGAAAGACGACAGTAAAGACAGCTTCTTAGCGCAAAAGCATGCAGGTCGGATCCCGGTGCATTGTGATGTTCATAGTATAGCCCTTGCGACATTTGTTCCTGCACGAAACAACGGCGAGTCTCAGCTATCGGACATGATGCAAATCGATGCAAAGTGAATACAGGAGTCGTTTAAGAGGCGACACAGGACTGCACTGCACGTGTTACGAAGAGTGCCCGGGAACTCAGGTATGAGGCAACTTGACCGCCACAGCAGTTATGATTTTGATGTAACGGCCCGTGCAAGCAGTAGAAAGCACTGCACGATACCCTCGCATCTCAAATCGATGCACCGCTCAAATGAATTGAAGAAGCGGTTACTCACCGTCTCTATGTTGGAGTGGAGCGCGAGAAGTGTTGCTCACAAAGCACAGGAAAAAAAATGGCGAGAAATGGGCAGGCGAAGACCTGGCATACGCGACAGCACTGTGGGCAAAATTCTTCTTCTAATGTGTCACGCGATCGCGAGCGGATTGTGCTGGGCGGGTCCTTCGTCTTTCACAGGTTTAATTGAAAGTTCGTGCAATGGATGCTCGAGGTTTTTTTTTGCGATGTTTATTGCCTCAGGGCATTAACAAAATGCTATGAATGATGAAGGGTGTGGTCAAATAAATGAAAAACCAAATTACAAGGGTTCAGCGCTGCTGAACCAAATATTGAGCGAAAGCATTAGCTGCGGGCGACCGCCGTTCTTCTTCTTCTCTTTTTCTTCTTCCTCAACAAACATATAAAGCCCCGCTTTAACCAACCGATATGAACGTACCTTAGTGGCTTATAGGGGTAACGTGAATGCCAGGGTCCTAGCAAGCTGATTCTTAATAACCGTCCCATGTGAAGCGAGAGACCCAAGTTGGCAGTTCCTTCCAGCCCACATGTAAAGCCCCTCTTTAACCAAGCCGTATGAACGTGTCTTATTGGGCTCTAGGAGTAACGTACGTGAATGCCAGGGTCCCGGCAGGCTGATTCTGACATAACCGTCCCATGTGAAGCGAGAGACCCAAGTTGGCAGCTCCTGCTAGCTTGGGGTCGTCTACGGGGGTCGTCTAAAGGTCAAAGGTCAATGGTGATCACCGCCGTTTCAGGCTGAAGGCTCAAATTGCGAGTAGTATTGCCTTCGCAATAAAACGTTTGGCTGATGCAATTAAGTCGAAGAGGGAACGATGATGTGGTCTCTGCGTCCAAGCGACATAAGACTGGGGATTAAGGGGGCAGAAGTACGCTGCCACCAGGTGCCGGATCCGCGCCGGCTTCAGCGCTGGACATTCCCACAGCGTATGATGGATGTTAGCTTCTGTATTTCTGGATTAGCAGACAAGTTACCTAGGGTGTGTATACCAATATCGAAATTGAGGCCACTTTAGAATCACTGTCAGTGTTAGGGCCCCCCCAACTCTATTCGTTGAAGGGCCACCTCCTTTGGCGGGTTAGACAGCGGGGGAGGCTTACCGTACATGGAGGTATGATAGCACGTGTACGACGTCGGAGGTGCTCCTTTCTAGTTCAAAGTAGCATAGAATTGTCCCATTTTAGGATGATTGGCGATGTCGAGGCTGAGGGTTAAAGGCGGGTAGCAGACTCCGCCTGGTTTTGAGCACTAAAACGGTCACATGAAGTCCATTCAATACGAATTGGCTGTGGTATGCGTGCCGCTAGACTGCGTATGTTTTGGCAGATTTCTGTACTGCCACTAACGCGTCTAAGTGGCTTTGTCACCTAGAGAGCATCAGTGCGTATGACAATACGGACTGTGGGAAGCATGGGAATGGCGATCACAGAGCGAATTGCCTCATGTAATGCAAGCAGTTCCGCTCAAAATGAATGTGGTGGTTCCGGTAATTGAAACACTGATGTCGTCTTCAGTGAAGGCTTGTTAGGGCCGTACACTGCAGTAGTAACTTCGCACGTTTGGATGCTTGCGTCGAAGTAAATTATAATGGAACCTAGTGACAAGCAGGCGTCTTGTTCCATAATTCGGTCGCGAAGTGGCAGTGCCATTTCTACGTTGTCGTAAATTAGTTGGCAATTGTTATCACTAAGCTGTACAAAACGCCAAGGAGGAACAACTTCGAGCTGCGAAGGAAGAAGTGAATGTGACGAAGCATAAGCCTTCATAGCGCACTGCGTGAGAGAGGGTGGCCTTAAGCCTGCGTGCGTCACGTCGTTGCTGCACCAGTTGATCTATTGTGTTTAGCTGTGCGTTTTCTTGGAGCGCCATGATTGGTGCGATGCGAGGGAGGCAGGTGATGACGCGCATTGCCTCTCGATTTATAGCTTCAAGGCCATCCCATTGCATTCTTGTCAAATGCTGAAATTGGGCTTGATAAGCTAGGCGCGGTTGCACAACTGCTCGCGCCAACTGTCTTGCAACATCTAAGCGAGCGCCACTCGTTTGTGCAACGCCTGTTTTTAGCGCGAGATAACCATGAAATTCCTTTCATGACTGATGAATTGTTAAAGTCAGTGTCAAGAGTATCACAAGGTGTGTTTACAAAGGGTTCAGAGATGGAAAAGGCACTGCTGAAGTGGCGGTTGAAATGTGATGCAATAGCCTCAAGATTTGTTATTAAGGTATCTTCATGTGAAATGTGCTCAATAGGTTTCTTACCCTCACTAAAAAAGTTCCTAAATTTATCAGGATCTGATTTGATAAAATTAGGCAAGGTAGTGTTAAAATAAAAATGTTTGGCTGAGTGAATGGCATTTAAAAGGGCGCGACGAATTTGGATAAAGTCATGCGAAGCTGTACGGTTTTTTCTTGCCCGCTTCGCTTTCCTTTTTAAATGTATTATGTCTGTAGTCATCCATGGATTACGTTTAGCAGTCTTTTTTTACTTTGTTAGAAACGGAGCTGTCAAGACAATGAAGCACACATTTTTAAACTTGTTCTATAACGCATTAATGTCATTACCAGAGAAATTTTCGAAGTGAGAATCTAGGTAATCTATTATGCTTACGTCATCGGCATGAGCATAATCTTTCACAGTTTTTAGCATAGAAGCATGATTGGGTCGTGTACCTTGTAAGGAAAAAGTGACTGAAACAATCTGGTGATCAGAAATCCCCGGATCAACTAAAACATTGTAGTTATTTATAAGACGGGAAATGAAAACAAGATCAAAAACCGAGTATGAAGAAGCGGTAACACGTGTTGGTTCTTGCACAACTTGGAGTAGATTGTGGTAAAACATGATATCAAAGATTATACCAGAAGAGCCGTCAGAAACAAAGCCCGATTGTGAGCGGCTCCAATCATCATCGGGAAGATTAAAATTTTCGGCCACGATAAGTTTCTGTTTGCTGAATGTTTTCATATGCATTGTAAGTTTAAAGAAAAAATTGGGCGTCGATTCTGGCGGTCTGTACACTGCAAACAGTAAAAAAAAACATGTCCGAATAGGCTGATTCTTAGGTACAGAGTTTAAATGCATGAAACGTTCTGCAAAATAGTGACTTCAATGTCGGTTTTCACAATAACACCTATGCCACCTCCACTAGTCTCCCTATCTATGTGGTATATCTTATAGTTCGGTGGGATTAGAAGGTCATCGTTTATTGTACTGCTAAGCCATGTCTCGAAAATGACAACTACACGATGGTTGTAAGAAAGAAGTACAGATTCAAGCTGAACAGTCTTGTTTACGATGCTGCGGGCGTTAAAATTAAGTAGTCTGATGCATGTTTCATGGGAAAGTCATGGAGCAAGTAGGGGTAAGTTTTTTGTCTTTTTCTTAATTAGCTTGCGGTCGTTGTGCACGTCATCCCATAAAACAGGTCACCGTCAAAGCGCAGTTTGTCATGAATGAGAGTAATTTTTTTTTCCATTGTCCCTATCAAATTTTGAATTCTCCCATAACAGTTTTCGCGTTTTCAGCGTCTTATGACTGCAATCATTCTGAACACAAATGTCTGTTCCTTTGAGTTCGCTGACGTTTTTGAACACTGCCATCTTTTCATTGCAGTCCTGGAAGAAAACTATTACGTTTTTTTTGTCGCTCTCCTCTCCAAGTCTGTAAATTCTACCAACGGATCCACATTTCACACCTAGTTTATCGCTAAATACTTCGCCAATGACTTTGCGTTTTAGGACTTCTGTTTCATCCGGTTCTTTATTAACACCATGGACAACTACATTAGAACGCCTGCCTCTGTCTTCAAGATCTGCGAGCTTACGCGTTTGGAAAGTGAATGCACTTTCGCACATTCTAAGAAGATTGTCAAGCTCATCGAGTTTTTCTGTTTTTGCTTTGAAGTCAGATATGTTGCGCTCAATTTCTTGAAAGCGAACTTTAATGTCTTCAATCATGGTCTCAGTTTTTGCCTTCCTTCCTTAACCTCTGCATGCAATTTCAGTCGTCCATCAAGAATTTTTTGCAGCAATTCAGCATTGGCCGGTCCCGGGTTTAGTTCAACGTCTCCACAGACAAGAAGCTTAAGGACAAGATAACAATCGTATGCAATTTTGCTGCACTGGTCTGTGCACGGCAGAACCACCAAAGCACGAAAGTCGCTTTTCAGTAGGAATAACGACTAACCTGCATAAGGTAGAAAAGTGCCTTAGTAAGTATCGTGCTCGCGGCAGGTCCGCCGTGCCCACTGAACTGGAAGCAGTGCAGCGATTCTTTTATACGCGAAGGCGTTGATGACGACGTCACAGTTGCTGGGAATGTAGGCGGCAGCAGCAGATGGGGGATATCATGCTCCAGTTCTGATTGCGATGCAGTTGAGTTGATAGCGACGGGCTGGCACACGTGCAGGAAGCCATCACTAGAGAGTGCGCTATAGACCGTTTTACCGAGAGCGAGCAGGAGAGGAGGGAAATACTCTCTAACCAGATTCCTTGCGCAGGCCCATTGTTGCCAGTACCGAGTGGGCTGTGCATTCGCACGCTTCATGCATAGCAGAGCGACCTTGCACCTCGGCATGTTGTCGTTTGAGAGACGTAAATACCTTTATTAGCGCCCCTTTTAGTGGTAATGTCATCGGGACAGCAATGCGTGATCGTGGACTGCGCAAAGAATCAAAGATATCGCAACATGATTGCCGAGAACGTATGCGGGAAGCATGCATCGACAGTCCGAGTTCGGCTGTGATATGTTTCTGCTTCACCCCTTTCCAGTCTAACCTTATTCAATTCGCTTATGAACGTTTTATGTAAGCCAGATAAACTTAGTACCAATGATGGATTCACGAATATGATGCCCACTTCACTTCCTCCGCCGTAGTAGCCACGCACGCCGGGCAGGCCATGCCTCCCGCAAGCCCTCCACGCCAACGATACGATGGATCTTTTCCGCCAACGCAAGAGCGTGCTAAAATCTGTTCTTCACTTTAACAATAAGCCGACAGCACAAAAAAATCTTTCTTGCGGATTTCTGACCCATACCGTGTTATTGATAATTGCAGTACAAATAAGTTACGCAACACATTACCACTGGTCGGCGCGCGGCTCATCGTCTGCACGCTGGCTCCGCTGCTAAGGCGTCACCAAAATTTACATCTTTCTTTTACTGATACTATGGGATCGGCAGTAAGGCAGTTCCATGAAAGACCCTTTACTCTAGCGCTGAGTAATTACAAAGCGTCGTCGGATGTGCCTTCAATGCGAAACACTTTAGGCCTAGCGACGACTAGGGAGCAGCGCTCGGCGAGTGTGCCGTAGTCCGCCGCGCCAGCGGGCGGCGCCGCTTTCGTAAGCGCTGCTGTATGTGCTGTGAATTTGTCGTTTTCTTTCATGGTGCCGCTGAAAGCGCACGTTTTTTGACGTTTTCGTGCAAACGATGCTGCTACGGCGTACGGGAGGGGGGTATACGGTGTTGTCTCACCGCAAGACGAACACCAAGGCTTTATAAAAACGTCGACGGATGGTACTTTAGACCCTACTTCTTTTAAGTACTAGTCCTGAACCGTAGTTTAACTTGAAAGTATACATTGTTGAAGCAGGACAGCTCGACCGTATATCGAAATGGGTCGCCCTTCATGTTAAATCAATGCGGCGATAACCGGAAAGCATCTTTCGCAGTATCTGCTTTCCGAATTCGGTAGCTGCCCATACGGTTCATTCGCTGTGTGTTTTTGAGTGCAGTTACCATTGCGATAATAAAATATAATTGAAAATACATGTATCGTGAAAGATATAACAGATACATCCTCACTGCGGAAGTGGAGCGCAGTCCTTCGCAGCCACCCCGGCCGCTGTGCTGTTTCTAACCGCAGCCGTTATGTCAAACGGATGGTATACGGTTTCCTGGCGCGCTCAAACAAAGCACAAATAGCACCAAGGTGTCGGATAGCTTTCACGAACACCGCGAAACAGCACTATTACACTGCCGCACGGCAGCATCAACACGCACAGCACAGCCCAAGATGGCGTCAAGAGGCGTCGGAGCGGACGTTCCGAAGTTTGGCTCATACGGGGCGCCACCATCAAACTAAGATGGCTGCACCCAGGCATCAAAACTAAAAAGGTCTATACAGCGACGGGAAGCTGGTGATGCAGAGTGCAAGACCCTGCATAAGGTAGAAAAGTGGCTTGGTAAGCATCGTGCTCGCAGCAGGTCCGCCGTGCCCACTAAATAATGTTGGTGACAACACTGATCCATGGAGTATGTCGCGAAGAGGGACAAATGATCCTATGGAGGAGGAGGAAAACACTTTATTTAAAAAAAAGTAAACACTCCCAGTAGGACCTCTTAGTCCAGGAGCCCTCTGGCTGTTCCTTCTAGCTTAGCCCGCTCGACCAGCCGCAACTGATCTGCAGGTTGCGTGGCTAGAAGGGCATCCTCCCAGGAGGAGGGGGTGGGGTGTTTGACGGGAGGAACGCTGATGGGATGTGGGCATTCCCATAAGTGATGGTAGAGGGTGGGTGGGGTGGCGTTGCATGTGGTGGAGTATGGTGGGAAGTCCGTGGTGTGAAATATCTGGGCAAATTGAGGAGATGGAAACGAATGTGTTTGGAGGTGTCGCCAGTACGTGGTCTCGATGTGAGAAAGCGTGTGATGTGGTGGCGGGTACGTGGCACGGCAACGACGATAGTAGTGAACAATGGTATTGTAGTCAAGAGGTTCGATGGCGGTGTATAATGAAGATTTGAGGAGGACATCCACCGGCGCCCGGAAGCTTAGTTCTCGGGCAAACGCATGAGCGCGCTCATTTCTGAGGATGTCCTCGTGCCCAGGAACCCATGTGATGGTGATGGGATCGGGAGGGGTAGGTAGAGTAGATAATATTTTAGCAGATGGGTGTGGGAGGGTTCCTCGCAGTAGATATCTGTATGCTGTTTGGGAGTCTGTGCATATTGTGGTGTGCTGAGTCTGCAACTGACTGATGTGTGCAATTGCGAGTATAATGGCCAAGCATTCGGCCTCGGCGATGCTAGTGCAGTGGATGGAGGCGGCATTGAATGTTGAGCTGCGAATGTCCGTGTATACAGCAGTGCAGATGTGAGGAATGTCCGGATTGTGTGAAGCATCCGTGCAGATGATGTCCTGGCGTTTAGAATACTGTTTGGGAAAATATGAGACACGGGCTGCGCGACGGCCTTTGTGGTGTTCAGGATCCATATTTCTTGGGAGGGGTTTGAGCTCGAGGTGGCTCCGCATATGCGGAGGGATGGCTATATGAGCATGAGGTGAGGGATCAGGGGTATTGTAGCCCATTGAGCGCAAGAGATGAGTGCCTGTAGATGTTGTGCGGAGTCGACGTTGTTGGCTGGAGAGGTGCGCCTCTATGATCTCCTCAACATTGTTATGAATTCCTAATTGAAGGAACTGAATCGTACTGGTATGACGAGGTAAATGAAGGGCAGCTATAACGGCTGAGCGGTGTAGGACGTTAAGTTTATTGAGTTGGGTTTTGGTGAAGTGATGGTAGGGTAAGTGGTAAGCTAGTCGACTAACCATAAGGGCATCCGCGAGTCTTAAAGTGTCTTTTGCCTTGAGGCCATGATTGCGGCTTGAAATCCGACGAATGAGATGTGTTATCTGGTTGATTTGGCGCTGCAGTAGGTGTATGGTGTAGGTGGCTCGAGTGTCCTGTTGAATGTGGAGATCCAGCAGTCGGAGCCGTGGTACTTTGGGAATCGGAGCGTTGTCAAGGAGTACGTTGATGGTTGGGGCACGTGGGGAAGGCCTGATGACTAGGAGCTCAGATTTCTGCGGTGCAAAGTACGTTCAACTTGGCCAGGGCAACCCTTAGTAGTCCATAGTGTGGTGTCGTCTGCGTATATTGCGTGCTGAAGGTCAGGTATAGTTTCAAGTATCCGGGCTAAGGGAGTTAGGGCGATGTAGCGACGAAGCAAGGGAAACAACGCCTAACGCTCTGCTTTGCTTGGTTCTGCAGATTGCTCCTGCCCGTTGCATTGAAAAAATCCCACGCCGACTGAGCACACTCGCTGCTTGGACGCACGGCCTGACAAGACAACCAGCACCAGGAGACGCCGCTATCAACGGCACAGGCAACCTGCAATCACCGGCTGCAGTGACGTACCACGACCTGGCTATATAACTGCTATCGCTGGCTACACTCCTCACCTGGCAGTAGCGACGACGCAAGGGAAACAACGCCTAACGCTCTGCTTTGCTTGGTTCTGCAGGTTAGTGCTTGTGCTTAGTATTCACGCACTCTGCGAAACTTCTGTCCTAGATCGTTGCCGCTGCTGCCAAGTTTGTGCTTTGCTTTTGTGTGTACTTTATTTTTTATGTTTTGAAAATGTCAAAAAACGACTTGTTGAAACTGCAGGAGGATCTTAAGTAGGAGCTTAAAACGTCGCGAGAAGCTTTTGAACGAAGCATGCGCAATGAAATCCGATTACTTCGAAACGAGCAAATAGAAATGAATAAGAGCATTGACCACGCACATGCTGAAATTGAGGACTTAAAGAAGCAACTAGAAGATGAAAAGGCAAAAGGTTCCAAGCTGGCGCAAGTAAATGAGGAACTGCTCCTGAAATACTATGCCCTTGAAAAGAACACTAAAGAACTTGAAAGGAAGGTTAATCAAGGAGAACAGTACTCCCGAAGGTGTAATATTGAAATTAAAGGTGACCTGCAGCAGGACGAGGAAAATGTCGTGAGTCTTGTGACTAACCTTGGAAATGCTATTCATGAGCCTATCACAGAGTCTGATGTAGAGCGTTGCCACCGTGTGCCTACCCGCAACTCAGAGAGCCCCAACATTATTGTTCAGTTTAAATCCCAAAGGCGAAAAGGTGCGTCTCACAAACAAGGATATCGGCACAGATTGCCTATCAACGACACCGGTCTTCGTGAACGAACACTTAACACCGGACAAAAAAAGGCTCCTGGGCGCTGCCATAGCAAAAAAGAAGGAAGTCTCATGAAAACATGTGTGGACAAAGAACGGCACTATTCTGGCCCGCCAAACTGACATCTCCTCCATAGTACAAATTCACTCGCGAGCAGACTTGTCCAAAATGACGGCAGAAATACCGCACAGCGACATATGTTGAAGTACCTCCGCTCAGGCTCTCAATGAAAGAAACACCACTCTTCCCACCATCGCAACTCAGCGCATATTTCTTACGAAACAAAGACAAATACTGCCAATCTTACATCTAAATATGGAATCGGATGTTAACAAAGCTGACCAACTAACATACTTTTTAGACAGCCTCGCCAGTCCTTTCGATGTTATTTTACTAACCGAAACGTGGTATCGCTCAGATAGTGACGTCATCCGCCTTCCTGGGTACAGATCATTTTTTTTTTCTTAATCGTGTTAAGAACCGGGGCGGAGGCGTAGCAGCACTGATAAAAGAAAAGTATTCTTCTGATATCTTATCCGATCACTGCATAACTGACGAGAACATAGGAGTGCTGACAGTTACATCTGGCTGCCACGCTTTCTGTGTAGTTTATCAACCCCCACATGGTAATATAGCCCAGTTTCTTTGTAGCTTCGAGCGTGAGTTATCTTTTCTTTCTGAAAATTTCCTGTCTTGTATCGGGGGTGATTTTAACATAGATATGAACACGAAAAGCTCAGTGCAAGAAAATATGCTAACCGCCATACAAATAGCTGGTTTCCGAAATGTGATTCACGGGCCTACACATGTCACTTCCCATTCATCTTCTTCTTTAGATCTTCTCATTATCAATCATGAAAACGCGTTTCTTGCCGGTACCACCTTCCTATTTTTGTTCTCCTTCCTAAAGAACCCAAACATAAGCCTGCTGTAAGTGTCTGTCGGCAGCTCGTTTCCCAAAGCCGCCTCGATCAATTCAGCAATCGTATTTCACTTGTGAATTGGAATCCTATTTTCCAGAAGACAGCACCGGATGATGCATATGAGCAATTCCTTCAGCTCTTTCTCCCAATCTATAATGATTGTTTTCCTATTGGCAAGATAGTTCCCTCAAAAAAGGTACGAAACCCATGGATGACTCCTCGCCTAGTACGATTGGTAAGAAAGAAACATAAGTTGTTTGCAACTTTCAAAAAGAGTAAAGCTCCCGAAGTCTTAGCCAGTTATAAATCGCTGCGAGACCGCTTAAACTATGAAATTATATCATCTCGTACCGCTTATTATAATGCTCTGTTCAATATACACTTCTCCCATAACCCTAAAGAAAAGTGGAGACGGCTAAACATCCTTCTAAATTGAAATAACCAACCTCAGGATCTTATGAGCCTAGTAATTAATGGCAAGGAAATAGGTGACTCGTCCCTCGCTAATGCCTTTAATAAGTATTTCTCTGAAGTTGGAAACAGCGTTCATAACCCAGGAATTTTTCGGTATATGGGCGACAGTCTAGGGGAATCTATGTTCTTGGAAGCAGCAGGCGAAGCTGAGGTTTATTCCGCGATTAAAAGCTTAAAGAACACGTCCAGTCTAGACTCCTGCAATATTCAGAGTAAACCTGTAAAATACGTCCTGCACTTGATAGTCCCTTGACTCACTCATATATACAACGCTGCGCTAAGCACAGAACATTTTCCGGCTGCCATGCAGATAGCTAAAGTCGTGGTCACGTATAAAAAAGGCGATAAAAACGATCTCGGAAATTACGGACCTATATCTATACTTCCAGTTTTTTTCAAGGGGTTAGAACGAATAATGTACCGATGTTACAACAACTTTTTATTGAAGCACTCCGTAATTGGAAACTGCCAATATTGTTTCACAAAACAAAGATCAGCTGAGCACGCATTACTGGATCAAAAAGAATACATATTAAATAACTTCGAAGATCAGCTTCTCACCTTGGGTATCTTCGTTGACTTTAGCAAAGCATTTGACACGCTTAACCACGAAACTATGTTTAAGAAACTCGGCCATTATGGCATACGTGGGCAAGCCCTCTGTCTCATTAAATCATATTTCAGCGCTCGCTATCAGTATGTGCTTATAAATCAGTTCCATTCTGATATGGTTCCAATTAGAAATGGAGTACCCCACGGCAGCCTTCTGGGACCTCTCTTATTCAACATATATATCAATGACACATCCAACATAAGCAGTTTAGTTAAATACATCGTATATGCTGATGACACAAGCTTGTTCTTCTCTTCGCGGGACATTCAGGAACTAACCTACAACGCAAATACAACCTTGACGTCATTATCAGACTGGTCGTCGCTAAACTCATTAAAGATAAAAAAGGAAAAAACTAAGGCTTTATTATTCCATTCAAAGGGGCAACACATAATCAATGTGCCAATCCTCTATTTAGCCAACGCTCCCATTGAGTATGTACAAACATATACCTCACTTGGTGTCGTGTTTTCAGCCACTATGTTCTGGGATGCCCATGTGAGCAAAGTCTGCACAGGTCTCTCTAAATATGTCGGGATTATTGCACGGAATAAGTATATTCTTCCTGTCAAGACAAAGCTGCACCTTTACTACGCGTTCTTTTATTCCTATGTATCGTATTGCTTCCTTGTTTGGGGAAAAACTACAGCTTCTTACATCCAGAAGATCCTAATTCTGCAGAAGAGAGTACTTCGTGTAATTGCCAACGTGCCATATGCCGCACATACAAGTCCGATCTACCGGCAATACAAAATAATACCGATCAACAAAAGTTTTGGCTACAGGTTTGCACCCTTCTATAAAAAAACAACGGCCAATAATAACACATTATTTTCTAACATGGTGATACTTACACGACACCAAACGCCGTATACGACACGAAAAAGCCCTACCTACTCTCTACCGCGATGCCGAACAAATTACGGTCTTTCTACACTAAAATATATACTACCCAAGTATTTAAGCACACCGTTTTATGACCAGTTGCAGAGTATGTCTTCCGCAACTATTCGGAACACATTCCTTGAATAAATTGATTGTACTGTGCTTCTGCAAACATGTATTGAATTGTAATGTTATGTAACCACTATGTTTCTTTTCCCTTTCTTTTTCTTTTCCTGTCTTTTTATTCCTGAACGTCCGATGTACCCTGATAATTTTTGAGTGTATGCGTCTTTTTCCTTCCATCTCTTCCGTGTGTAACAACAAGTGCATATCAATCTCGCCCTTTCAGTCGCTACAAAACTGCCTCTTTGTAGGGGTGGCGAGGCTAGTCAAGCGGTCGTAATGACTGCTTTTATCTTGCCGCCCTCAGTTTTTTTGTAAAGAAAACTGGAAATAAACTGACTGATTGATTGATGTTAAAGAGGATGGGTGAGAGGACTGAGCCCTGAGGTGTGCCTCGGTTGGGTAATTAGATTATCGGGTAGGTGTAGGACTCGACTGTGATATGAGCCGTGCGTTTGGTTAGGAATGCCTCAACGTAGCGCCAGATGCGTAGCCCGCAGTTAGTTGTGGCAAGGGTAGACAGAATGATCCTATGACATCGCCATTGAGACGTATTGCAATTTGTCTTCTTTCAAGGAAATATTTTACAAAATTGCGCACTCTATGTGGTAAATGGAGCATGTCAACGGAATCCAGACTGGCAGCATGACTGTTATCATAAGCTTTTAGGACATCCATGGCAAGGACATTGTGGCTGCGGGTGGATGATAATACTGAGGACGCCAAGGCAGCCAACCCGTCTTCTGTGCCTATAGATGGTCTAAAGGCAATTTGGGCCAGGTGGCAGAAACCGTGATGTTCAAGCCACCACGAGAGTTGTGTGGCGAGCATATTCGCAGCAAGATTGCAAATTGTTGGCATTAAGGATATAGGTCGAAAGTTGCTAAGGTCTGTTGGCTTTTCCCCGGCTTAGCAATAGGTTTCGTCAGCCAAGCAGGTGAACCGGTGAGTTCGGGGAGGTCTCCGTGGGATAAGCTGGTGTCCGTTCACGAAATCACAAATCATTGTAAACTGGGTACATGATTTATCCGCCCGAGAAGCACTTGGCTAAGACGCAGGACGCCTCTGTGCTGGTAACTGGGAATGTATGATTGCGCTGCCGACGCCGGATATTATACGCGATTCGTTTCTCGAGCAGTGGGAGCCCGTGCTGATCAGCTCAGAACCTGTAGTCCAGAGTACGGCCGTGGAGATGGCTACCCAGGTCGGGGAGGTGGTTGCTACTCCTGGCACTATGGGGCTGGGAATGGTAGACTCCCGTCCTTTGCGGCGGGGGCTCGCCTCCCACCGGCGGTTGTACGTGATGTAGGCTGTCATTTCACTAGCCACTGCTTTGGTGGCGGACAAAGCCAATTGCAACGCGTGTTCTTCTCTCTCCCTTTTTCTTTCTTTCCTCTCTATTTCTTCCTCTGTCCGCACGAAGCTGCGGAGTAGGCTCAGCTTCAGAGCCAGTAGCAGTCCAGTGCATTTTCCTTTCCTTCCTACCGTAGCAACAACAGCGGCAACCCAGGTCGCCGTCAGCCATCGGTTGATGGCCATCTAACCCGGAACCATTGTCACGTGCTTTTGCCGGATTAAAGTTTCTACAGGCATCTATTGTGCACTAATTTTTAAGAACTACATTAGAGTGCAAGTAGCAAATCCCTAAGATTTGCACGTCGCACTATCACCCAATGAAGAACACGGAAGCATGCGACTGTGCCTTGGCGTCTGTTCACACAAACCACTTCAAGTGCGGCGTTCCGATGATGATTATATGACGCCGTTAGCCCTAAATTACTGCTCAATGAAAATGAAAGGAAAGAATGGCTGAGGGTTATTCTTAATAGTGTCTGAAGTTAGCACGGTTTAACCCACCGTTAAAAATAGTTTGACGAGTGGTAGCTCACTTTAGTGAAACAAACGTTCGTCCGTCTCAACCGAATTGCTCACAGCGGCTTGGCCCACGCTAGTGCTCTGAACCTGTGGGGGTCATTTAAGCCCCGCATTCAAGGGTGTCACGCGATAGCCTTATGGCTCCACTGTTTGTCTCCCAGAGCGGCTCCTAGCTGAGGTTCATGTAGGCTCACCTGGCTTAGCTTATGTAGGTTCACCTCGCCTATTTACGCATCCATCAAATTGCGACTTTTATATCACACATTATTATAAGCATGCAGTCCTTCACTAACACGTTACACTGCTGCTGGACGTTATTGACGACAAGGTATAAAAACAAAACGTAGCTTTGACGAAGCAACACGAGGCCTCCAAGTGGCCTAGTAATGTCTGTTTCTATCCCCCTCCCAAGCTTCAAATGAGCAGTCAGATTTGGCAGCTATTCCAAGCTTTGTGACATCACTTGTATACTTACGCCACAGAAGCCACCTACCAATGAGTTATCGGTCATTTCACCTACCAACGAGCCAGAACAATGCCCGGGACACATGTCTGGCACATGCCGGCGGTTGAATTCTAAGTAGTGCACAACTCTAAAGTCATCAGGATTTCGTTGCCCACGTCATACAACTAAGCTCGCACGCTATGATACAAGATTTGACGACAGGCAGATTTCTCGCATCAAGTGCATATGAGTGCTACCATGCAAAGAGTATTTACAGTTTCTGCACAGGGACCTCCTCCTTAATTCCTCCTTCTGTGAATTTTTAGATTTTCAAGTTGTGCCACGCAGAGTAAATTCACCACTAAATCCCCGCCTCCAGCATTCGCGGGAGATTCAGCCCTTTATTCTTTCGTGGTATTTATAACGGTTTATACGTGTTCTTATTTTCGCATACCTTTCGTTCCAAAGTGCTATTTCTTCTGCTCCTTCTTGCCGCGACAAAAATGTACATTTTAATTTCGGTGAAACCGAAATATGCCAGTACTCAGTTTTTACGATTTGCAAAAAGGCTGGAGCTTACGGCCATTTAGTAATGTACTGTTTAAGGTTCGCCATCTTTTTAACAAGCCCACCTACCACCCTTAAGATTCGCGTTCTACGGGCATTTCCTAATGTGCTCTTATCATCCAATACTCTCTGCACTTTCTTTCGCTCCCTTCGTATGGTTTCCCAAGTGTATGGTACAAAACCTGGCGATGGCTTGCTAACATCTTTTTTTTTTTTATAATTGCTTCTCCCCTCTAATCTTATTCAATATGTTTCATCTTCCATTCGCTCTTTTTCTGGTTGCTGTATTGTGCTTTGAAAGTTTGCGCTCATGATATATTTCTTGACTTCCAAATGCATTATGCCTATTATTCCTCCCAAATGCATGATGTATTTCTTCACCTTGCCAACATGTATTTTGGTCAATGCTTGTTCGGGTTCCCAGCACTTTGGTCTTGTACAATATATACTCGGATTCTTAAATTACTCCTATTCCAACATTGTTTACCTATGGAGTTTAACCGCCTGAAGCGGCAATGTTCATCTGGGAAGCTTAAAACTGTGTTTTTATTAAACTGTACGCTATGGCCAGAAGGGACCTTGATGTACATAAAACAAATATAAAGTACACAACCAAAACTGTGAGCGGGTTAACTTTCGCGCACCGCAGGAAAGACGCAAATTCCAGTGCTATAGGTATGTCGAACGAAAATATAGTAAGACTGTTAAATATGGTAAAATGCACCTAGTCACCCCGGCAATAATTTCGAGTCATGACTGGTCCTTTGAATTTCACGAGCTATAGACGGCCGGCCCCCCAAAAAAATTTTATTTTTGCCTCCTAAATATATTTTGTTTTTGAACACTTTGTTGTTCAAATCCTATAAACGAATTGGCAAGAGTTACCCCTGCTAAACCGATCAAAGTTCGTAAGAACGGGACGCTGCATATTCCCCTTCATATATGGCACCATATCGAAACTACCACGTTATGCGGCGATGGCTTAACAGTGGTTTCCAAGATCAACTCCAATGCCTTTTTAAATGACGTATGATTCCCCTTATTTCAAGCTCGTTATAACAAGCGGCAGCTCCCACCGCAGTCGCCCAGTAGTCTCTACGTTCAGTGAGCAAGCTTTAGAAGAGGCTACGGTCAAGTCATTTTTCTGTCTTAAGCTTCATCCCTCTATCTGTTTGCTGGTGAACATTAAATACTCGTGTGTTAGAGCTAAGACTTAAAAAATCGCCCGTGCGAGGCCGCGTTATTGTGACATCATGAAAATCCTTAGCCAATCCGGGCGATGGCACAAACAAGGTAGGGACAAGGTTCGTGTTCGGTGGTAGTGAGGGCATAAGTAATCTCGCAATTGTATCTTCTTATCGAAAGTCGAGGCGATAGCAGCACAATTATTTGGGTGCAAAATCCTTTAAGATGCCAGAATAAGACATTTAATATGATTGCACCATTATCCTGACTGACTTGAAAATAGCCTGTAGTATGCACAGGGACGCAACTCTATCACGCATAACATCGTACATCCTACCCATTACATCTCATCAAGCCGCCTCGTCTGGACACCTGGGAATGTGTCTCACTACCATTTATAGGTAGCGTTCATGTGAAAGCCTGAACGACAATGCTGCGGGCACCAATGGAATATTTCACAAAGCAGAAAAGATAGAGACAATCCCGATCTCTTTATCGAGCATTCTTCAATGATGTCGATATAGTCCGGCGTAATACAATGCAGGGAAGATTTTTCGTCTCTTTGTTTTTTTTTCAAGATGCGCCAGGTATCTCGAATGATCGCAATAATGAGAGACTGCTTGCGCACAGTTCTAGGCTGCTTAATTAGTTCCAGGGGCCGCTTTTATCTCGATGTTGAGTTCTTGAATTATATTCTCCGCTGCCCAAATCAGTAGGAAGTTTGCAGCTCCACGATCGCCCAGTGGGTTCGCAACCCGTTCGGCGATTGTGGAGGGATCGTGCGATGGAGCGATCATGGTGATCCCTCACACCGGATCCTTCCTTTCCTGGAGTGAGACAGCTGAAGAAAGTGTTTCCAAGGAAAGCTCTCCACTGTTCAGCGGAGGGCTCAAGTGCGGTTTGATTACGTAACAACGCAGGCAGAAAAGAGAGAACTCAGCCCCTGGTTCAGTAGAGGTTTCCACTCCCAAAACAAGCCGTCCTCGCTTACGTCGGAGAGACGAAGCATGACTAGGGAAAGCAGTTTGAATCGGAATATGCGAGCCCTAAAGGGGGATGTTTAGAGGATAATCTGTGGGAGCACCCCGAACATTACGGTAGCACAGCAAGGGGGAAGCTGCCATTGAAAAGAGCATGAACTCCCGGATCCAGTAGTGCAATGGACAACATGAAGTGAACTGCATGGTCGGCATCGATGACCCACCTTCAAGTGGGGATAACCGTTGTGGTCTTATCCGCGAGGTCGGTCAGGCAGAGCATCGCCGGCTGCTGCCATCGTTTCAGTGTCTCCAAGTTGCGACGTACGCGGATACTGTACGCGTTGAAGTGCAGCATGCTCTTGGCGCTGCCAACCTGATGGAGCTACTCCGGCGCGTTGCACAGCTCGGTTACACGATGAGATGCGCTAAGCCGTCGCCGTTTCCAACTTCCTATTCCTGGCCTCGGCCCTGCGGCTGTACTGGCCCACACTTCGAGCGAAGCTGAAGTTTTATATAAACTTTGAACGATGCTTTATTTTTAAATGGGACAAAAAGTTTCTACCCGATGTGCCAGCAGAACCAATTGGTGAAATACGCTGAATACAGGAGTCGGAGGCCACTTTTATAAAAAAAAATGAATTTAAATAGTATGCCTATTTCGCTAGGGGTGCATGCGAATTAGGTACGATTGGAATATTTGAAACCGTTACAAAACGCCCCCCAGACAAAGGAGAGTTATAGCTTTTTCACTAAGAGTAAACGTCTGCAAAATAAAATTTTAGTTGCATCGCCACCTCCTTCTGACTGCGTTCACTCACTCGCTTGTATGTGATAAGCCTTTAGTGTCTTGCTGAACTGCAAAACCGAGCGAGCAAGATTCTTGTCTTGCACAAATGATAGACGACCTATATTTCCACGATCGCATAAGATGCGATACAACGTTGCACTTAATTCCGTTAATTAACATTTGTCAACGTCCCCTGGATGCATCTTAACAAAAACAACTAATAATGCTTTTACCATTCTAGAAGTATTAGTTCCTGCGCTACGTAAGTTATATATTTTTCAATGAAAGTTGTCCTAAAAATCAGTATGCGCATCGCCTTTCCTCCTGGAAAAAAAAAATTGAAATGAAACACCACTTCAAGCAATCAACAAACCGCCTAGAACATTTAATTTCCAAAATTGTCTGAAAGTAAACAGAGAGTGGTACTCACAAATAGGACTTTGTTGACCGGCTTCTAGACTACGCCGGAGCTGTCGTAAGGTGTCAGAAGATGTGGCTTGCCTTTTCGCTTGCGATGAACCACGGCTGAACTTAAGCCTCGACTGCGAACGCACACGTGCGCGCTACTGCCGCCGCCGCCGCCATGAGAAATACGAACAGCTCACCACGAGCGAGCAAAAATTCATAACGCGTTGGTTGCCAGGCAGGCTACCAAACCAGAGTCATTACCTACTGTACTGCTCGATAGCACGCCAACTGGGAAGCACGCGGGAAGAGAAGGTATCCAGCTGAAAGATATGTAGAAGGACATGGAGAAAGGGAATAAGCCACGTGCAGCGCATTCAGGCGAGAGAGAAAACAGGTTCGAGCAGGCGAGTGAAACAAAAACACAAAGAAAAAAGCCCCTTTCCCGGGGAGAGGAGTGGGGCGCTCTTCTGTGAAAAAGGGGCAAGGTGAGGCTCAGAGGAGGCAAACCTAGTGAAAGAGGACAAAAGCAGGGAAAATGCCTTGTGCGTACTTCACAGCCAGAAGTCAAATGGCCAAATATCCTCTCGCGATTTTTGCAGGGAAAAGCGCGGCTTTGACATATTTGTCGCTTAGGCATCTCCAAACACTCCCATAATGTGTGCAACCTCGGTCTGTGGTCTTCGTTGGTTAAAGGTGGCCTAAAGATGTTGCCATAAAATTAGGAAAATAATTTTTGAAATATACCAATCGGAATTGCACAAAATGCATGCCAATACACTATTTTACTTAGCATACAGTGGCAGAAGCTAAGATGATCAAGCAAAAAAACAAAAAAAAAAACAAAAACACGGCGGGCAATTAATTCTTTTCGCAGCAGAGTAATCTACAGCATTTATTTTTCTGTAAGAAACGTGCGGGTCGGCTAGGAACATGATTGTGTGGCCCGTACATGCCTGCCCAAGCTTTCTTGAAGGGAAGCGAATTTTGGCATGTTCGTAAAAAGAATGCATGAGGACGATTATATCTAAAGTCGGTAACTACTTCGGATGCATGTTTTCAATAAATACAACATCTAAAGCAAAAACATCGGAAAATAAATATTAACACATCCCCAAAGCAGCAATAGATATACTACAAGAACGCCAAAAAATTCTCATAACAAGAATTTACTACATTCTAAGCGGAAGGAAAAGAAAAACAAAACACGAAATCAAGGAATGCAGGAACATGCGCTAATGACACAACATACGGAAGCCTGGAATCCTCTCTGCAATTTCTGATTTTAAAACAGTACGTGATTGATTTTATTCTATTATTTGCTAAAGCTGTGCGCAAAAGCCGCCCAGAGAATACACTTCTAAAAACTGTGATGCAGCTGTTCTAATACACGGATGCAGGCTCTGGACTATGGAAGTCAATGTTTTATGTTAGACCGCGTTCGGGCTGATTTCCAGATGCTTTACCAGCAAACCGCAGAAAACGCCTTAAGAATACCATTCAATCCTTATAAAAAAAACGCGCTTGAATTCATGGACATCGGGCAAGCGCCATTCCGGAAATGCTGCACCTAGCCCATCTAAGACAAAAATGGAGCTTGTCTAAGCCATACTCGTAGCAGTCGTTAACTACTTGATTCGCTAGAGCTTTCCGAATAAGTATTTTACAGCTCAGTTTTCACTGCGGCTGGTTTTCTTCG
>JAJIZL010056552.1:0-19067 GCA_023969395.1 Amblyomma maculatum | reverse complement strand
CGAGTTTTGAGCGGCTCGCGTCGCTCACAACCCCCGGTCACAATTGGCCCGTAGCCAACGTCATGACTTCAACTGTGTTCATGACGTAAACAGCAGACGTCGATGATGTAAAGAATGGCCACTCCCGCCGTGTTGCCGCTGGCCAATAGGAAGATCGTGAGTGTGAGTGTGATTGTGAGTGTGAGCCGTCTGAAATTCGGCCCCAGGGTGCCTTAGAACCCGCAGCTAGAAAAAAGAAATTGAACAATGAAGATGACGCATGTACTGTATGTGGTAACTCCAGTGAAACAATTGTCCATATTATACTCGAATGTAATGGTATCCATAAGGAAGTCGGTGCAGGCGCAGTCACTGTTACTGAAGTTTTGGGGTTTAGAGATACCAGTGGCCGGGTGAATAAACCCCGGTGGTGGAAGCTAGCAAAAAACGACTGGAAGATTGGTGGCTTAAAAGCAGAGAAGTGACAATGTTAGTAATGTAGAAACAAAAATTTAATAAATAGAACGATCCAATCTATCCAATCCAATCCAATCCAATTAACCAATCTAAAACAATAATTAGGATATAGGGAAAAACATAAGCACGATAGCTGCTGCTATCACCACGTTTCAAAGGGGTTGTTCCTATATTTCATCCTTCCATCCATCCATTCATCCTACTAAGGCTCCTCTATTTCGTTAAAAGTAGCGAGAACTACACGCGCGCCGCCTCGAGGGGTCCAAGAGGCAGCGGAAGTAGACGGCACGCCTTCTCTTTCGTGCGTACCGCGCACTCATGAAGCCGCGCTCGGTGCACATTAAACGGCTAATTCAACAGACTAGTATCCATGTGCCGCTCAGGAAAAGAAAAAAAAAAAACAGGGGCAGTAACTAACACATACCTGCTCACATAAACGTCGCAAAAACTCGTGCGTTAAACGAGCCAGCTCATTCTTCTGAACCATTCGCCTCAGTACAGCAGCTAGGAAACTGTGTGTTAATTGTGCATTGAAATTAATAGCAAACAAATAAAAACGAGTTTTCAGTAAACCTTTTTGGCTCGTTTCCCGAAATAGAAAAGCCACAAAACAGCACAGTCGCAATACCAGACCCGCTAAGAAAGACAACATGCATACAACCTATCCCCCCGAAACATGGATCCAAACCTCCATGCTCACAAGAGACAGGCTAGGGCAGAACATTATGAGAGAACCATGGGACATCGGGACAATACAGTCTACACTGATGCCTCCCTAAACCCCCAAACACAAAAGTAGCGCAGTAGCAGTAGTCGTAAACCACCACGGAGAACACATCACAAGCCTCACAGCCGAAGTATCTAACATAACGGAGGCAGAGGAGATTGCTGTCGCTCTTGCAGCGAAAGAAGGATACAGGACATCCTAACGGATTCACAAGAGGCGTGCCGGAACTATATTAGAGGCAGAATTAACAGTACGGCACTCAAGATCCTCAATGAAGGTCCGCTCCCTGAGGAACGACCAATACACAACATAATCTAGATACCGAGTCACGCAGGGATTGGGGGCAACCAAGGGGCAGACAAGCTAGCTCGAGGAATGACTAGCCGAGCAGGAACGTCACTAACCCTGGAGGAACCCCAGATTAACTGCGGGGACAGCTATTCGGAATTACTAAACCTATATAAGGGGCTAAGATTCCGGTACCCCCCACCACATAAACATTTATCTAAGGAGGAAGCCACAGGATGGTGAAGACTGCAAACAGGCTCCTTCCCAAATTTATACATATTAAATAAGATGTTCCCAACACATTACAGCGCCAACTGTCCATGGTGCGGAGCAAAACCAACACTATATCGTGTCACATGGGAGTGCGGAAGCAATCAAGCATTTCACAAACACAAAACACCAAGTGCGGAGCAATGGGAGAGCTGGCTCACCAGCTGCGAACTAGAGGCCCAACGGGCACTCATAGCACACGCAAGCGAGGTGGCCCGACTCAGTGGAGCCTTGGACTAGCGGCCCACCCACGGCCAAGGAGGACACAGACTTCAAGACGAAGACTCCGTCCTCTACCGCTACTACTTCTTAAAGAACCAATAAAGTTTTCATTCATTCATTCCCGACAAGAAAAAAAAAAAGATGAGTAGATTCCGAATTTTCTGCAACTTTTGGAAGCGTCGTTGCGCACAGAGCTCCAAATCAGTGGTCGTCGTTGCATTTCAAACAGTTTGGCAGTACTCCGTTTTACACTTTTTTTGGCTCGAGTTTATTTCGCTTTCTATAGCTTTATTTTCGAGAAAAAGTTGGTTTCCCGGCATCTGTGGATTACGAACTCATGCATACCTGCCCAGAACTACAGAAAACATACTCTGCTATAACGCGATAACAATGCCAATGAATTAAGTTTCCTCACATTTATCTTCCTTATTTGCTTTATATTCTTGGTTTTTTTTTAAGCCTGCCGGGCGATGTCACCAATAAGCTTGGATGGCGCTTCTTGAAACTTGACACGACCCTGTCCGAGCATTCAGCGGAAAGCGTTGTTTGCGTTCGATGCAACGCCGGGGCACTCTTCCGTTAAAATGCAATAGCGTTTCACGCATAGTGATGTTTTCTTTTTCATTTAGTTATGGTTTAAATGTATTTATTTTGCAGACACCGATACTTAGCATAAGCAAACATTGGCTTTCCATTCTGAGCATTTTTACACATTTGTACTCTTTCCTTAATGTTTCCTTTTTCAATTATATCAATTAATTGACGAATCGCACACCTAATTATATAACAAGCATAATCAAGCATTGTCTTTTCATTGTGAGAATTTCGACAACTTTTATTGCACTTCTTCAATTTTATGATTATACTATTTGGTCAATAACACTCACAATATTCTTGATTAGCATCAGCTAGCATTAGATTTTCATTCTGAGCATTCTGACCCCGTTGAAGCTCAGTTTTTCAATTTTAAATCATTACAATGAACTAATCAAATGGAAGTTGAAAATTTTAATTAACATCAAGCATTAGCATTTTGTTCTGACACCACTGAAGCCCCCTTTTCTACATTTTTATTTTTTTTATTTCATTAAGCATTGATTTCTTTAGCTGGACATTGGTACCGCACACCAATTACATCACTAGACCCACGAGTTGTCATAAGATTTTTCTTGCGCAGTCCTCTATTTTTTGCGAGACGCGGTGCCGACAACTACTAATATGACGCCGACCGCTTTTCGGCTGAACGAGCTATATAAGGTATCGCTCAATAACGGGTGCATACTAGCGTCCGTGAGATGCCAATTTAGAAATTTGTTGCTAGCGTACCCGCGAGTAATGGAAAAAAATATTTTCTCGTCTTCCGCACGGTTCCGGCAGCCGATGGCACAACAGCCTGGCATAGTCGCATGTCACGCATATACACTGCAAAATTCGAGTTCAGACATGTACATCTTGCATCCGCTTAAGCATCAGGTAATGCATATACATTCCTAAAACTGCAATAGAGGCATGTGAAGCACTTTTTGCATGCCTAATCGGCCAATATGACGCTCGCAAGCGCAGACCGCTGTGCATTTCAGCGGCGCAGCGAGCACTGCTGGACACTTTGGGCGGAGCTTGAAGGCGAAGCGGTCAAGTGCTGCGGGAGGCGCTGCTAGATCAATACCTTTCGTTACCTTTAAAAAACTAGAGCAGCCTTAGGACACTACCTGTTTTATGCCAGGCGTACATACGTTGAAGAGCTGCGCTGCATCATGAAGGCTCTCGAGCTATCTGACAGTCGTCGCCCTGCGCATCGACGGTAGAAATGGTGGGACGCGAGGTGTGGGCTATCCTCGAGGCACGGAGAATTGCCAACCTTCGCAACGAACCGCCTCCACCGAAGAGCGGTAAGGTGTCATTCCCCTGATGGTTCGCAGTTGACTTGTGATAAATGCTGAGGCAGAAAAGAAGACAAACAATTTGTGCAGACTAAAATGATGGCGAGTGACAACCAGCTTTTCACACTATGGCCAATATTGGCAGAAATAGTCCCGAACGTTTTGAGCATATGTGGCTCTGTTGGACCGCACGTCCCCAGCGAAAAAGCTGATGGACGAGAACACTGGTCAGGAGACTTTGAATATAGCGGAGCACATCGCGGAAACATCAATATTTAGCACCCTAACCTTCCTCCCCTTGTCGGCCCCACAATGCCGCCTCACCACACCTGCAGCCCCACCAGAGAAGACGGCAGGCGGTTGATTAGAAAGCAAGCCCTTGACCGGGGCCTTGCTGGAATAGACGCACACACAGCCCAGTGCTTCTCCAACATCCTGGCGCGCCTTGTAAAGTACTTCGGTGAAAGGACACGAGAGCACCTCGCAACGACCTTCACCAGTGTCAAACTGGGCGACCCGATCCCGGCGGACTGGGTGCGAAGCTGTGTGCGTCTAACACCGCTCTTCCCTAAAACCGCCTAACAATGCCGCTCTGCTCCGTGACTGCCGCCCAACACGGTGACCAGTACAAGCTGTTCGCAGTTGTCAAGCCCTGGCTTAGAACTTGGGCGGAAGGTAGGGACTCCTCGCTGATTTGCAGAAGTCCTTCCGTCAGAACAGGCGCAACGCGGACAGCCTCTTTTCCTCACGCAGTGTATAGAGCGAGAAAAGATTCCCGGAGCCTGATTGCTTACTTCATGAATGATGCAATTTCGTACGGCAGCGTACCGTATGACCTGCTATTCAGCTGCATGGCATGCCGCCTATATGGAAGGATGTGCTCAGCACGCTGTACGGCAACAACACAGTGGTAGCGCACTTTGGGAATCCGCGCTCCGAGCCTATATGGCGGTCCGCGAAGGCTTGAAACCAGGATGTCCCTGTCATCTTTGCTGTATCTGTATTTCCTATACTGGCTGACATTGAGACCACCTGCCTTAAACCTTGTTTCGGCTTTCCTATCGAATTCTGCCTAGATGGATTACCACAAACTTGCATGCTGCCTGGTTTGGAGCTTCAGGGCAATCTTATCCTATTTGTCGAGGATTTTGGCCATCTACAGCAGCTCCTGGCACTCTCCGCCGGAGACCTGCCATATTGGGCAGCTCATTCGACGCAAAGTTGGCCGGGCTCTCCTTCGGGGAGATCGTGGACTACTTGTGCTGTTATGTTACCAAGCGGTGAATAAATACTGCGAGCTGAAGAATACCATTATTTCGGGGTGATGAGGTCCACACTAAACTTCACGAGGCGAAGCTATGACATACGGAGCAGAGGGCCAGCTGCGCGCTGAGAAGACTGGGTATATGGGGACTCAACATATACGATATATGCTGCGCGAGTTTTGGAAAACTGTCCATGTGCCGACATTCGCGGACGTTATAGTCCGCTTTAGTGTCCCCAACCGTAACTGACTGCATAAAGGGCAGCTTGAGGTGGACCGCTTAGCCCTGGGCTGCTACGGGACAGAGGCATTGACAGCGATGTAACGTAGTTGACACCCAAGGCCAGGGAAGCAAAACGCAAGGTGGCCTTCGAGGCCAGCCTCCGCCGCATGGGTGACTCTAGGTCGTCCCGCCAAGTGTAGGTATCCTTACTCATGAGCGTATCCGAACTCACTTGACAACCCGCGTACATATACTACGATGCAAGTCTGGGCCCCGGATAAATCTGTACAACCAGGCATCGCGACCCTCTCGCGGCCTGCGAGGAAGGCGTCGTTTATTCAATTCCTTTAACATGCGGTAAGGCTTACATAGGCCAAACAGGGAGATGTTTAAATGAGAGATTAATGGAGCATAAGAACGATTTATCCGGGGCCTTTTTAAAAAACTTACCCGCCCACTGTCGGGGGTGTGACAGCAAAAAGAAATGCACCCCCAGTTTCAAGAAGACAACCATCCTGAAGAAACATAAGAATCAACTGACGCGCGAAATTGTTGAAGCCGCCTACATCTCAGGTCTTAAGGAAGGCTGCGTAAGCACCCCATCTATCTCGCTATCTGAAAAAGAATTCACCTTTCTCTCTGGCGGCATTTGATCTTACCTAGATTTTAGAAGCACACCCCTCACTTTTTTTCCTTTAGCCGTGTTAATTGTTGGCGCCCTCCTTCGTATTGCTAACCTTTGTTACCGCTTTTCGCCTTCCCATGTTTTTAATAAAACGCGCCCCTCTTCTCTGTTTTTTCCATTGTTACCTTCCGTCATTGCCCGCCCCCAACCCTGTTTTTCCATTCTTGTTTACACATGCCCGTAGTGCGTCATTTCACGAAAAGGTTTGTCTGCGTGTTTTTCATGATGCTCCTCGTGTAATCTTTTGATGTCCCGGACACGTGTGTTTTTTATCAGTTCACTCGTGCGCCCTGACGGTCACGTCGCCGTGATAATTCCCCCTGGTGGGTGTTTTTCTCGGTGTGCATATAAGTGCGGGTTTCAGTTTCCTCTAATAAAGTTGCAAGTTCAGCGCTCTGTCCTTCTTATTCTTCTTTTCCTCTGATTGTGTTCGCGCTGCTGATACATATGGATCGTTACAAACTAGCCCGACAGATCGTGTTATTCAAGGTTGACGGTAGCCGGGAGCGGTTAGCGGCAGCGCTATGCTATAACAAACGGTGGCTATAACAGTCTATACTTCCAGAGTAAAACGTAAAACTGTACCGCTGCCGCTTAAAGCCACTTAGCACGTATTCTTATTGTGCATGCTCAAATGGCCTTGAAAGCGCCAGATGGCGTCATATGTAGGCCACTTGCCCGCTCCCCTGCCGCGTCTGTACAAATCAGCGCGTGCGCACCGGCGGTATGCGCTGCTAAGCATCTCAAATGTCGTGCCGTACTCGGCGCCAATCATTGCTTCGCAGCATAGCAGCTGCACTGGCTGTACGCAAAGTGTGCACCCGGATTCTGGAGCTGTACAAGTCGCGCACCATCTACTCCATGGTGCTCTCCGATCGGTTGGCTGTCGATGCCTGCAACCGCTTCGCCGGTGAGCTCCTCTGTATGAATACATAAGCATTTGTTGAGGAAATCGCTTTCACGTATCGCTAGCAGGGCATGTGAAACATTCGACTCTTCGAACTACACTGCCCCAGTGAACGTAGTACCCATTCTCTCAAGTAAAATGGCGCGGTTTGTCAGTTTCCCGTACTAAAGCTCTAGGGCGTGAAAGACGCCTTATTCCGTAATAGCTCCCGCAACGATTTAGGCCACCTCCGGCGCCAAACTGCTTTGTCTTCAAGTGTTTAGGTTCAGACCTGCTTTCATTGAAGTAAAAGAAATATATTCCTTTAAAATGCCTTTTGACTTCTAGGAATTTGCGAAAAGACTTTAGTGGCTGAGCCCCTGAGACTAGTGAAGGTACGAATGTAAGCTCAGTAGCGACTGCAAATTGAGAGCGTGTGTGTGTGTAGGGCGGGAGAAGTAAAGGTTCTGAAAGCGAAGGGGTTGAGTACATTGTGCCATAAAGATATCAAAATCGGGGAACACTTCAAGTCCGCCATAAAGGTATGACCCGATAGAGTTACGCCACTTCTGCGGCTTGCGGGCCTCCTTTAAGGTCAGTTTGCAGACACGCACGCTTTATTAAGCCGAAAGTCTTACCTGGTTATGTTTGCGAATACGTGTCTCCAAAACGTAGAAGCGAAAAGCGGAAGCAAAACATGCAAGTAAAATGTACCTTGGGATATCACGTCACACTAAGGTGAGGCTGGTAGTCATGAATGTGCATGTAATGACAAGTGTTATATAAATTTCATGTCATTTGCCTAGTCATGCGATGTGAGTCATTATAGTCTACACATATGTCATAGTCACTATCATGAGTCAGTCAGATCGGAGACCCAATGTGCACAATATGGAGACCATGACATGTCTAAGTCAATCAGTCATGGCCGTGAGTAGTGTCTAGTCACGACTTTCAAAAGGGCTGAACCGTGACACTCAAAAGGAATGAAGAGGCACAAATGAAGACTAGGAGCTACTGAAGAGCAGCCAATGCCCATGATTTCGCCTTTCTTCACTGCAGATCTTTGCAGTCCTCATAAAGCTTTTATTTTGATTTTTTACGTGAGAAAGTAAAGAGCTAGTCCGGTCAAAAGTCGGTCACCGCACCCTAGTGTAGGCTCGGGTTTGGCGGAAGTGTTCGGAACTTGGCTAGAAAAAAGGAGTCCTGCTCAGGCGCCCACGGAAAAGTAAGAGAGATGTAGCGCCTTCCTTTCCCCCAAAACATAAAGTGTCTTTAAATACCACTCAATAGAAAGCCGGCGTTAAAGGCGCTTCCCGTTTATTCCAAAGGCAATGCTTGATTGTCGCTCTTATAACGCGACAGCTTTAAAGGGCCCACTCAAAGGAAATCTGCCGCCTGCTTTGGCATTGAGTGTAAAACCCCAGTATGGTGGTGGCAGGCGGTAGCTGGAGGCTGACATGAACGCGCACTAAATGGACATTGGGTTGACTTACGTTACGTGTGGCAGGAGCTGCCAACCGGGCCTCTCCTTTCATATGGAAGGATGATACCAGAATCAGCCTGCCAGGACCCATTCCCTTTACGACTAGGCCACGCACGCACGTTCACACGGCTTGGTTAGAGCGGGGCTGGTAGCCTGCGCGTCGCCTCATACGCTTAAAGGCAGAGCTTAAGTATCTCACTATATATTTTTTATTTTATTATTTAGCGCAATTCATCCCTTTTACCATGTCATCCGAACGTGTATCGGTGGTTTATATGCCAGCGTGTCTCACTCGTGGCCAAAGAGTCACCGGCTTGGGTTCCATACAATTACGCCCATTTTAATTTCACGTTTGTTGGTCTTTCCTAGAGAGTTCGAAAAAGCCTTTGCTCAGTTATCGTTCTGGGCATTCCAAGGTAGTCAAAAGTGGCATAGCTGTTTCTTGCCTTTGGTCTGCGACTCATAAGTCATGTGTGCATGCTGTCGGGCACAGTGTTCACCATCAAGTCCACCGGCTCAGGGCAGCAGGAAATTATCCCGCAGGCATTAAGCCCCCAAACCTCCAAGTAAAGAGAAAAATAAAATAGCTATCCTGCCCTACGTTAACGAGTTGTCCCATCGTTTAAAGCAGGTAGCCCGCAGATATGGTGTAGATGTACTCTTTTTTGTACCTAATAAGCTAAGCAAAATTTGTGCCATGGTGGATAGGATATCCAAGGAAGAAAGGAACGAAGACAAAAAAAAGTGAGAAAAAAAAAGAAAGCCTGCCAGATAAAGCACATGACGTTTGTCCCGTGTGCTACAGGCGCGGTTTAAGATGTTCCCTTTACGCGTGAAAAAAAGATATATAGGCCAGACGGGCAGGTGCGTGAATGCCCGCATAGGTGAGCACAATACTTCTTTGGATGGCGCCCTTTCCCAGAACTTGGCCTTGCACAAGCACAGAACTTGGCCTTGTACAAGCACCGCGATAAACTAACCAGAAAAACCAGCGAGGCATTTCACATTCACAAAAACCGCGACACGTGCGTTAGCACCCCATCTGTTCTCGTTCATGACTGTGAAATGCGGTATCAAGATTGTTAAGATTCAAGGTATCAGGTATCGGTGCAGTTAGTACTGCTCATGCGTGCTCTTGGTTATAAATGGAGTATATATTTGTCTTATTTTCAATAAAATATTCAGTTGTTAGTCAGCGCTGGTCCCGTCTTCTCTCTTGTCTGGGTTGTTGCGCTGTTTTTGTTTTGTTTCATTATCTACCAACTCGCTCTTTTACTGATTTCACTGCTGTTAACTCATTTTACCTAACTACATATCACAGTGATGTATGAGCCATGCTTAGAACTTAGTCACTATTTATTCGATATTTTAACCAATTCCAATCTCGCCTGTACCTCGTGGCTTCTCGACCTATGCCCATTTTCTCGGCAAAACGCCAAGTACGACGGTTTGCCGGTGACCCTAGCCACTCCCGCGTTGACGGTAATTTTGCTGCAGAATGGACGCTGTGGTCAGTGGGAAAGAAACAAACTTGAAAACGGCCGCTGATGATAGCTTGGACAGTTTAGTGTACTGGCCACATGTCATGCTATTCGCCTAATTGGTGTTGCCACGCAGCTACCAAAATTGAGTTTTGACATGCTTACATATCACAAGCTCCCTAATAGACGCATTCGGATAGTTTCTTCCTATTGTAATGCAGATTGTGGAATTGGTGCTTATCAGGCAAATTTTTTTTCTCATGATGAGCCCAGTGGTGCTAGCTATGGTCATGTTATGGAAACATATGGGAAGGTATCTGCTAAATCGCTTTGCAGTTATTTTCATGTAGTACCTCTATTTTCCTACCAAGATACTTTGTTGGGCGAGTTGGTACTTATTCATTATTAATATTGTTACGAAGCGGCAAGCCGATGAAAACAGGAGAACAGAGGACAGAGAAATGGTCGATGACAGTGAGATGACGTTTAATGAAAATGTTGCCGGGCCTAGCGCGAACGCTCCTGTCCGCGCCACTGCCCGCTTCTTCTTTCTTGATGTCGTCCGTAACATGACCCGGGGCCACCGAGCGATCGTCCCGATCGTGGACGAGGAAATGCACGATGTTGATGATTCCATGGCATGATGATGGGCGTGTCTAGATGCTTGAAAAAGAAGAGGAAGAAGGAAGAATAGAATGGCTTGCCGGCACGATGATTCGCGATGAACCTTGGCAGGACACTCTCGGGCCACACGTTGCCACGACTCGATGGCGGATGCCAAGGCACGCACCGCATGGCATAGGCAGGGGAGAATGTCTTCAAGTGTAGCGGTGTCTTGGGTCGTAGGGTCCTTGGTCGGCACATCAGGTCAGTGGGGTCACATTAGGTCATTCGGGTCTCTCCTTGTGTCTTGTGGGCTTGTGTGGCG
Source organism: Amblyomma maculatum (assembly GCA_023969395.1). Classification (NCBI taxonomy): domain Eukaryota; kingdom Metazoa; phylum Arthropoda; class Arachnida; order Ixodida; family Ixodidae; genus Amblyomma; species Amblyomma maculatum. The sequence goes on along the minus strand of JAJIZL010056552.1, from coordinate 8,271 downwards.
TCTCGGGTCAGTATCTCCTTCGTCGTGTCTTGTGGTCGGGGCGGGGGGGGACGGGGCGGAGGAACGGCAAGGTCTTGCTGGGTCCGGCAGGCTGGGGAACAGCCATGCAGTGCCTCCTCACCTTTCGCCGACGGCGCAAGAAGTCGCAGGGCGCCGACGTCCGGGCCAAGATGAGGGGGTGATGATGAAGTACTCCGCACCTCCAACCAAATGTTACGAAGCGGCAAGCCGATGAAAACAGGAGAACAGAGGACAGCGCGAAACAGCGCGAACACGAAGACAAAGGACAAGATAAAAGAAAGGCTATTCAAAGGAAAAGAGAAGCGAAGAAGCAAGAATGTGGGGTGAAACATTGAAACCCATATGTTGGATGCAAGACAGGTGTTGTGTACAGGCTTCCACTCTCTTGTGGAGCAAGTTATATAGGACAAACAGGACTTTGTAATAATAAGAGACTACAGGAACACCGGAACAACTTGGAAAGTGGAAAGGACAAAACGTTTCTGTTATCATATTGCCATTCATGTGAAATATAGAAGAACGAGAAGTGCACTCTTAAGTTTGATAAGGATAGGATTTAGTATCGCCACAAAGAGAAGATGACAAGAGAGATAGTGGAATCATATTTTATTTCAAGGACAATAAGTTTGTCAGAAAGACTTCTCTTGCTCTTTCAAGCAAAGAGGTGTCTTTTTTAAGTGATATTTTGTGCAGCAGGTGAACCCAGGGGTTGTTTCACTTGGCTGTTTCGTTTTCTTCAAGTTGGCCTTGGAGTAAAGGGCTTAGGCATAGTTGTGAGTCAGCGCTTGTACTGTGGCTTTCTTTTATCTTGTCCTTTGTCTTCGTGTTCGCGTTGTTTATATTAATAATGAACCTCTATTTGCATTTCAGATGCAATAACACCTCTACTATTCGTCCTTCTCCGCAATTCCAGATTGGTAATATAGGTGCGACATGTATGAACGAAATAGGTTGATATGACGCGCCGTGAAATATTAACTAGGAAGGACATTGCTGCTTATCATGAGGCTGTATGGCCCCGGCCAGCTGAATGTCGGAGTGCCATTATTCCCCGAAATAATGATCGCGAGTGTGCGAAATTCTTCTTGCGACCGCAGACGACCACCGCGCCCTGGTGGAGCCCGCGTGCGGCGCCTCGCTGGCGGCCGTCTACTCGGCGCGTGTCACCGAGATGCGCCGCCAGGGCCGGCTCACGGCGGACCGTCCCCTGGTGGTGATCGTGTGCGGCGGCAGCGCGGCTTCCCGCCAACAAATGGAAGAGTGGAACAAGATCGTGGCTGCGCAGACGGGCGTTACCAGCCCATTAGAAGGAGAGCACACGGGCATCGACTAACGCCTTTCTTTTATCACCTCGGGATCCAACCAAATTGACGCTGGGCTTAGCAATGACACATTAAATGAGTGCAAATCAACGAACGGTCCCATATGTGTTGGTATTCATTGATCTGAATGAACCTCAGCAGTTATGCAGGCATTGCGAAATCAATATGTAGGTGAGCCGTATGCAAAAGTACTTGACGATATCTATAGTGGCTGTACAGCAACCATAGTTCTGCATAAAGAAAGTCAAAAAATTTCCATAAAGAAAGGTGTTAGACAAGGAGAAACACCAGTACTATTCACGGCTTGCTTAAAGGGTGTATTCAAAGACGTGGAATGGGAGCAGTTATGGATTAGGGTTAATGTAGAATAGCTTAGTAATATGTGATTCGCTTGTGACATTGCCTTGTTAAATAATTTAGGGGACCAAATGCAACGAATAAGTAACGATCAAATAGGAGACGCAGAAAGGTAGGCCTCAAGATTGATATGGAGAAGACTAAAATAATGTTGAACAGCAAGAAAAGGGAAGCGCAGTTTAATATAGCGAGGCGCTGGTAGTGGTAGGCGAATACTTCTAGTAACCACAGATCCGGACCACGACAGGGAAGTAACTAGGAGAATAAGATTCGAATGGATCGCATTTGGAAGGTACTCGCACATTACTGCCAGCAGATTACGGTATCGCTGAAGAGGAAAGTGTCACTGCGAATCCCTCACACACGTTGGGTCTTAATTCGATTAGTAATTAAGTGCTCCATATTGTACCGAATCGACTGCCACCACTGCAAACTCTCTTCCCTGAACGTGTGGGTCACAGTTTTGACTGAAACGAGAGCCCGAACCCCGTCCGGCTGTCATATATATAGTGTAGAGACTGGTAGCTGCTGGCCCGGCGGCCACGCGCGCGGGAGAGGGGATAACTTGTGGTGGCATCAAAACATGACGCCATCACATAACCTAATTACGGGAGGACGTCACAACACAGCTACCCATGCCGACTTTTTGTTACGTAAGGACGTTAGAACATCGCTACCTTCAGTCCTGTGATGTGCTTGATGACATCCCATGATACCTATCCATGAGGCTACACTTGTTACGTGGTGGCGTCACAACAATGGTACCCTAGTTGTGTGATATATATACCTCAATTACGTGATGACGTCACAGCGTTATACGTGAGGTGGTCAGGAGTCTACATTGGCAGTACGTAGACTACAATGTTGCGGCAGTTTGATCACGGGGTGTATTGGACGGACGGACGCGAACGAATGTAGTACCAGCTTATGCTTTTAAAAGCCACGCACCTCCTGGACGAAACGCTCATCTAGCGTCCACCTAATCTAAAAAGCCTTTAGTTTAGGTGGACGGCAGGGGTTCGATTGTGTTGTCTCGCCTTTTCTCTAGATTAGATAGCTCTGCCGACAACAGTAATCTCGGGTCATTCGCGCTGCGACCATAAATAAATATAAAATTGAACCACAACTATCATTCTGCAAAGTGTCTTGCTTGTGATTGTATTGAAGTATTTAGAGAAAAACGTCTTCAGAAATATAGTAGCTACTTTTCCATAACCGAGTAATGAAGTAGTATAATTAAGAACTGGATTGTAACCCACACTGCACCTCGCAATGAAAGAATGGCAGTATAGAAAAAAGTTCAGCTATCATTTGCGTTCACCCATGAAACTGCAAGAAAAAGGAAATTTATTCCATTTTAAGCTATCAGCAAACCTGTCAACTTGAATAAAACACCTTTATATGTAACTGAGCACTGCAAACACAAAGCATGCTGTTCTTTCACTACGCAGAAGGACCTCCCAAACAAATAAGGGCATCATCATCATCATCCTGACTACACCCACTGCAGGGCGAAGGGCTCTCCCATATTTCTCCACTTAATCCAGTTCTGAGCTAGCTGCATCCACTTGACCCCTGCGAACTTCTTAAAATCATCCGCCCACCTAACTTTCTGCCGCCCCCTGCTACAACTTCCTTCCCTTGGAATCCAGTTTCCTACCCTAAGCGACCATCGGTTATCCTCTCTTCGCACACGTCCTGCCCATGCCCAGTTCTTCTTCTTAATTTCCACAAGAATGTCGGTAATTTGAGTTATTTCTCTGACGCACTCTGCACGCTTCCTATCTCCTAATGTTACCCCTACCATTTTTGTTTCATAGCCCTATGGGTTGCCCTCAACTTAAGTAGAGCTCTCTTGGTTAGCCTCCACGTTTCTGCCCCATTAGGTGAGTACAGGTAAGATGCTACTGTTGTATACTTTCCTCTTGAGCGATACCGGTGAGCTGCTAGTCATAATCTGCGAGTGCTTGCCAAATGTGCTCCATCCCAAACTTATTCTTCTTGTTATTTCCTTTTCATGGTCTGCATCTGCGGTTACTACCTGTCCTAATTAGACATATTCGCCTACTACTTCCCGTACTTCGCTACCTAATGTAAACTGCTGTTCCTTCCCGAGGCTGTTGAACATTACCTTAGTCTTCTGCATATTGATTTTCAAGCCTACCTTTCTACTTTTCCTATCTAGGTCCTCAATCATTATTTGCAGTTGATTCCCCGAGTTGCTTAGTAAGGCAATGTCATCAACAATTCGCAGATTACTGAGGTGTTGTCCATCTACCCTTATCACTAACTGCTCCGATTCCAAGTCCCAGAATACTTCCTCTAAGCAAGCTGTCAATAGTAATGAGGAGATTGTGTCTCCTTCCCTAAAACCTTTCTTTATCGGAATTTTGTTATTTTCTTCACGCACAACTATGGTTGCTGTGCAGCCACTATATATATCTTCCAGCACTTTCACGTACGGCTCGTCTACCCCCTGATTTCGCAATGCCTGCATCAACGCCGAGGTTTCAACTGGGTCAAATGCTTTTTCGTAATCAATGAATGCTATGTATAAGAGCTCATTATATTCCGAGCATTTTTCTATCACCTGACTGATGTTTTGGATATGATCGATATTAGAGTACAGCTACCGAAAACCTGCTTGATTCTTTGCTTGATTGCAGTCTAAGGTTGTCCTGATTCTATTAGCGATTACCTTAATAAACACCTTATACGTAACAGACAGTAAGCTGATTTGTCTGTAATTTTTAAGGTCCTTAGAGTCCCCTTTCTTATGAATGAGGATAATGTTTGCATTTTTCCATGGTTCCGGTACCGTCGATGACACCAGGCACTGCGTATACAGGGTGGCCAATTTTTCTAGCACGATATCCCCCCCGTCCTTCAGCAAATCTGTAGTTATCTGATCCTCTCCAGATGATTTCCTTCTTTTCATAGTTTCTAATGCTTTCTTGACCTCGTCCTTCGTCACTGGTGGAACGTCTGACTGCTTTTCCCTACCACTAATCTCGTTACGGTCCTGACAACTTTGGCTACTGTAGAGATCTGTATAGAACTGCTCGGCTACTTTGACTATACTGTCCATATTCGTGATGACGTTGCCCGCCTTATCCCTTATCGCATACATCTGGTTTTTTCCTATGCCCAATTTCTTCTTTACAGCTTTAAGGCCTCCCCCGTTCTTTACCACATGCTCAATTTTCTCCATGTTATACTTCGTTATATCGTCCGCCTTGCGCTTATTGATTAGCTTTGATATCTGGGCCAATTCAATCTGGTCTGTTGGATTGGAAGCTTTCATACACTGCCGTTTCTTAATGAAATCTTCCATCTCCTTAGACAGCTTACCGGTATCCTCTCTGACTATCCTACCGCCTACTTCCACCGCACACTCAGCAATGATATCTCTGAAATTATTATTCATTGCTTCTAGTGAAATGTCGCCATCCTCGGTTAGAGCGGAATATCTATTCTGTCTCGAGATCCTGAACTCTTCTGCCCTCCCCCTCACCGCTAATTCGTGGATGGGTTTCTTTCTTACTAATCTGTTGCGTTCCTTCTTCAGATTTAGGCTAATTTGGGACCTCACCATCCTGTGGTCACTGCATCGCACTTTCCCGATTACCTCTACAGCTTGCACAATGGCGGGGGTTGAAAACACTATGAAGTCGATTTCAGTTTTAGTCTCCCCGTTAGGACTTTTCTATTTCCATTTCCGGTTCTTCCGTTTGCTGAAGAAGGTATTCATGATTCTTAAGTTATTGCGTTTTGCAAACTCAACTAGTAACTCCCCCCTTCTATTCCTACAGCCAATGCCATAGTCACCTACTGCCTTGTCTCCTGCCTGTTTTTTCCCTACCTTGGCATTGAAGTCGCCCATTAGTACAGTATACTGCGTCTTTACTTTTCGCATTGCCGATTCCACATCTTCATAGCAGCTTTCAACTGCCTGGTCTTCAAAACTACACGTAGATGCATAGGCCTGTACAACCTTCAGTTTATATCGCTTATTCAGCCTAATTACGATGCCTGCCACCCTCTCATTAATACTATAGAATTCATCTATATTACCCGCTATATATTTATTGTCGAGGAAACCTACTCCTAGTTGTCGCCTCTCTGGTAAACCTCGATAAGACAGTACATGCCCACCCTTCAGTATAGTATATGCCTCATTCGGCCTGCTAACCTCACTAAGCCCTATGACATCCCATTTCATATCCTCTAGTTCCTCTAACAGCACTGCTAAACTAGCTTCACTAGCTAGGGTTCCAGCGTTAAACGCTGCCAGGGTCAGTTTCCAATGGCGGCCTGTCAAACGGAGCCAGGAATTCTTAGCACCCCCTGCTGCGTCACATGTCTGACCGCCGCCGTGGTCAATCGTTCCGCAGCCGCTGGTGACTGAGGGCCGGGGTTTTATGAACCTTATCATGACAGGTTATCATGAGACCTCCCCAACAAATAAGGGCAGCCGAAGAGCAAAAATTGCCGATATTCATCCCTATATGTTCTGGCCCGACTAAATAAAAGGCTGCCGCTGAAACTTTCTATTCTGTATTATCCGGAGTTGTTCTTTTATCCTGTAAGAAATTTAAGCTCCAGAATTTTCAGTTCTTTTTACATTATAATTTTATATCGGCCAAAACTAAAAAAATATCAAAATTTGACAAATTTGATTCGAATAGCTTCGACATTTTGGAAATCGCCTAAAAACAATCCTAATTACTTTATAAATATGAAGTATTAGAAAGTATATCATTATATAAACCAAAATTTTAAAACTAAATGTAAAGTTGAACGCATGTTCTTATATAAAAGTGCTTATGCTTCCCTTTCAGAAGTAGGAGTCAAAACTTCGATTTATCATTTGCTGTGTTTAGACTAGATGTTATTTTTGCAATATCCAAAGCCTTCTCAATGCTTATCATTTGTTTTTATGTTTGTTGACAGGGTTGTCGATAGCTTTAAAAGGAATGAATCCTCTATTTCTGACAATATCATGGGCGAACGCTTGTGGTGGTGGTACTTTTTTGATTATAAAATAAAATCATTTTATCATAACACAATAATTTTCTATCATAAAACAACATCATAATTACAATCATAGGCGTTTTGCTTATAATTGTAATTTATTTCATTTTAGGTGATCTTCAACCCTACCAACAAGCTTAAAACGACTTTATAAGCATTGAGAAGGCTTTGGGTATGACATAAGACAAAATGTAGCTAAATCCAGCAAATAATAAATGAAGGTTTCGACACCTGCTCCTGAAGGGGAAGACATACACACTTCTATAGATGAAAAATATGCGTTACATATTATATATATTTTACATTTTGGATTAGATAATGCAATAGTTTTCTAGCTTCTGTCATTTATTACGTACAGCCTTTGTCAAAGGTGCATAGCCGAGGGGGTGTGCTTCTGAGCGGCGTAGTGGCGCTGATTTAGTAATAGTACAGGTCCTTCCCATTGGAGAGGGTAGCACAAAAAATCTTACCATCAGGAGATTTGGAACACCGGAAATGAATTACAAGCCCCATGAAGTGGCTCTGAAGCAGACCCACTGGGCTATTCAGTTTTGAACAAACACATAGCACTGTATTTAGGAGATTTCGAATGTTGAGGTACTTTTCTTTAAATTCGAATCAAATTAGTCCATTCTTTGATATGTTAGAGCTTTGGCCGATTTCAAAATAAACTCGAGAAAGAATGGACAACTCTAGAGCTTCAGGGTTTTTTAGAAATAAAGTACAATACCTGGATAATACAGATAAAGTTTCAGTGGCAACACTAGTGAGCCGTTCAAGAATGTATGGCTCAGTATTAGCAATTTTGAGGACAAGCGCTCAGTTCAATATTTATTTTTATAATTTTAAACATGATAACGCAACATTTCTTAGTCCGTTATATTTATGAGGTACTGAGAATTCTTGGGAGGGATATGGATAAAAATGAAAATGTTATTTTTAACAGCAATAATTGTTGCTCGTGTTTTTTTTTTCAAATTTCAGGCGAATTTTATGGGTTGTGGGGAATACACATAACAATTAAGAGCTCCAAATGTTGCGTGAATCTAAGAACGTAATTCGCATAGAACATAGAAAAAGTTTTAGTGCAAACAACTTAAGGCATCATGTCATTATGTAAAGTTCAAAATAAACATTTTTGCAGTGCGCCGCTCCCAAAGCAAAGTTGGAGATTTTTTTTACTTAATGAATTGCAGAAACACAACGCGTTTCTAAGTGTTTTTTTTTTTTAATCTAGAAGTTGCATGGATGAACTGAATAAAACTATTATATGCCAAGATCTTGATGTCGAAGCACCATGTACCCTAATTTGCAACCGTTTGAAATGGCAAAAACGGCAATTTCTTCCTTTAGTGACATGCAACTTTTTCCCGTGAGAACTATGCCGCATCTTGCAAAACAAAGGTTTGTTCCTCTGTGTTGAGACATGTGCCTATAAAATATGAATATTGCATATAAAACAAAAATGGTCGATTACCGTTGTTCTCTGAAGAACACACACACACACACACACACACACACACACACACACACACAC
>JAJIZL010056541.1:0-10720 GCA_023969395.1 Amblyomma maculatum | reverse complement strand
CCTTCAGCGGCTGCTACAAAGACAAATTGCAAGGGGGGTCAAAAAAGGCTCCACATTTGTTGTTCCGGTCACGTTGCTTCCTACACTCGTTGTGCGAGAACCGTGCGCTTAGGCACGTTCAAGTTGCAATGGTGTTAGCGCCACGTTCGGAGTCGGAGTGTGAATTAATCCAAGTTGGTGAGCGCATAATTCAAAGCCCGTATGTAGCAAAAAAATGTCGCTTAGTGCTCTACAGAGGATTTCACCTTGCGTTTATCACATTCGCCGGTGTCGCTGTAGCACGCTCGCTATAGGAAGAAAGAGAGCCCCCTGACATCACCAGTATTTATAGGCAACGTGTTCTTTAGGCATATATTCAGGGTGTAAAAGTAGAAATGTTTAAAATTATCTGGTAGAGCCGAAAGAGTAGTGGAATATATATTCAACGTTTCTGCCGAGGGCCTGTGATCTTATTACTCGTTAGTTTCTCATACGCCGCCTGACAAAGTGGTCTGCCGCTTAAGGCAGAGCATTTTGTTTGGAGTTGCCGGAGGGCTAAGTATATAATTGATTCATTTTTATTTTTTGTGCCAGGAGCCAGTCCAGGGGACGCTCAAGCTCAAGGGATACTGCCAATGCATGCAGACAAGGTAGGAGCAAGGAACGTAAGGGTGTGAGTTTTGCGGGCAAGGTATCCCAGGAAAATAATCACAGGGGTAAACGAGACGAGGAAATTGAGAAATTAAAGCAAATGATCGAAAACTTAACGGGAATAGTCGAATCGCAGCGGTCCGAGATCCAAAACCTAAAGAAATCACAGAGGCAGGCAACACCTCCTCCGCAACAACCCATTAGACAAACGACCTCCCCAGCGGTACGTCAACAGCCGCAGGGACAGGATAAGATGGTCACAGAGCCGTCCCTCCCACCACCGGTGAAACGCAAAATTCAAGACACCGACCCTATTCAGGCTATGGAGAAAAGGATGGAAAATTTGGAAAGGTTAGATGCCAAGATGAGTGAATTTATGAATCATATCAACATCCAAATTCAAGCTCTCCTCGGGGCAGTTCAGAAACAGGCCGAGGAATGCCAAAGGTTAAGGAATGAGATGGCCGCCATAAACGGGTGGCAACAAAATATAGAACAGGTCGTCTCGCAACTGAAAAATGGCCAGGCGCGCAAATGAAAATCAAATCTGGCAGTGGAACTGTCGCGGCTTCCGGCGCAAGCGGCCGATTCTGCAACAGTACCTTCTGCTATTAGATGAGACTTCATTGGCAATTGCTCGCCAAGAAACCGGGGGGCCCGCAAAATTGTCGGGATATCAGGCATTTCATAGTGACAGGGGAGAGAAATCCTCGGTCACAACACTCGTGAAAAGAAACATTGCAGCCATTGAACACGATCTAGAGTCGAGAGAGATTGAGAACGTGTTTGTAGAAGTTTTAACCGGAAAACAGAAAGACCCTAGTCTATTCATTCTAAATTTATACAGCTCACCCAGGCAAAGGAAGGTGAGGTTCAGAGCTCTGCTTCGCAAGGCCCTCAAAATTTCAAGCAACCAGCCACTGTTGATAGCGGGGAACTTTAATGCACATCACCAGGAAGGGGGGTACCCGCACCAGTGCCCAAAAGGTAGACAGCTGTGGGAGGATACGCATGACCTATGGCTCACTCTGCATACGGACCCCGAGAGCCCAACGAGGGTGGGCAATAGCGTCAGTAAGGATGCATCCCCAGACCTGACATTCTCGAAAAACGTAAAAGGTCTAGAATGGCATAATTCGGATCAAAAGTTTGGCAGCGAATACTACATAATTGTCTCCACACTGAGGAAAGGCGTTAAAACACGCCGGGCTCGCGCGCCGGCCGTCGTTGAGTGGGATGAATTTAGAGATATCAGGAGGGCTCAGGAACTACAGCGTATCAGAAGCATCGAGGAATGGGCGACGGCGCTCAAATCGGACGTCAGAGAGGCAACAAAATTGATCGAAGGTGATAACGCCCCGGAGATTGCGGACAGCCATCTTCTGCATATGTGGGAAGCTAAGCAGAGCATGGAGCGTCGTCTCAAAAAGCAGAAATGGAACCGCAACCTCAGAAGAAGGATTGCGCGACATAATAAGGAAATCGAAGACTATACTTTCAAATTATGCGAACAAAATTGGGACAACAAGTGTGACGAAATGGAGGGGAGCATAAACCTCTTCAAGACGTGGCGCTTCCTCCGGCACTTGTTGGACCCAGACAACTCGAAGACGCAATCTGGTGTAAGATTGGCAAAAGCGAGGCACGCTTTCGAAGGGAGCAATGATGATTTCATGAGCAAATTAATTGAGACGTATGTGGGGGAAACTTCACGAACCCCACTTCCTGACTATGGTGGAGCGCCTAACGAGGCGTTGGACGCCCCCATCACAGAAGCGGAAGTGAGGGCGGAGATTGTAAGACTTAAAACGAAGTCGGCTCCAGGCCCTGACGGAGTAACGAACAAAATGCTCAGGAACCTAGATGATGACTCCATTACGTATCTAACGGAGTATATGCAGGAATGTTGGGAAGAAGGCGAGCTCCCACAACAGTGGAAGACGGCAAGCATTATTTTAATACCGAAACCAGGGAAGCCTCCTCAACTGGCAAATTTACGACCAATTTCCTTAACTTCATGCGTGGGGAAATTGATGGAGCACGTCGTCCAGACCAGACTGATGAGTTTCATGGAGCAGGATGATCTGTGGCCACATGAGATGGTCGGGTTCCGTCCTCATTTGTGTACGCAGGACGTCATGCTCCAAATCAAACATGACATAATAGACTCAAAGTCTAAACATGCGAAAGCAATTTTGGGGCTCGACCTCACGAATGCTTTCGACAACGTAAAACATGAGGCGGTCCTGGAAAGGCTGAACAAGATTAATGTAGGTACCAGGACATATCGGTACATCAGGGACTTTCTGACGGGTAGAACGGCCTGCATGAAGTTCCAGACGCTGGAATCCCCATCAATAGAGCTATGGAGTAAGGGTACGCCCAAGGGATCAGTGCTGTCCCCCCTACTCTTCAACGTGGCTATGAGGGAACTCCCCGAGCAATTAGCAAAGCTCGAAGGATTAAAATTTAGTATATATGCGGATGATATCACCCTTTGGGTCAACCGGGGAAGTGATTCGTGCGTCGAAAACCTGCTCCATGCCGCCACCGACATTATAGTCGATTACGCGGCAGAGAGAGGCCTAGCGTGCTCGCCGCAGAAATCAGAATTGTTTATATACAATCCGAAGCACTTAAGGTGCAAGGCACCGTCGGAGATCAAAATTAAAGTGGCGGGTAACGAGGTACCAATAGTCGAGCAAATCAGAATCTTGGGCTTGATTCTCCAGTCACACGGACATAATGGCGAGACTATCAAGAGGCTGGAGAATCACGCGATGCAGACCCTGAGCCTAATTAGGCGGGTGGCCAACAGAGGCCGAGGGTTAAAGGAAAAAATTTGATGAAACTGATACAGGCCTACATCTTCAGCCGAGTGAGCTACGCAACGCCGTATCTAGATTTGAAAGCGGTGGAAAAAGAAAAAATTGAGTCTCTAATTAGAAAATGCGTAAAAAAAGCGCTGGGACTGCCCGTATGCACATCCACAGAGAGAGTGATGGCTCTAGGGATACACAACACATGGGCAGAACTGGCGGAAGCGGTGCGAACCTCTCAAATTGAGAGACTTAGCACCACGAAGAGAGGAAGAGTCATTTTAACGAAAGTTGTAATAAATCCGGATAGGGGTCCCACGGTCAAGGTGGAGGTAGCTAGAGAAGTCAGACAAAATTTGGTGATTCCCCCGCTGCCAAAAAACATGCACCCGGAATATAACAAAGACAGGAGGAAAAAACGAGCCGAAGCATTAGAAATTAGATTCGGCGAAATTTCGGAACATGAAGTGGCCTATGTAGACGCGGCGGGAGGTGGTGGCAGTTTCACGGTAGCAACGGTCGTCAGCGGCCGGGGCAATCCCGTGACAGCTGCCACTTTGCGCGGGTGGAGCATAGAAATAGCCGAGGAAACTGCGATCGCGTTAGCTTGCGTGAAGCGAAGTTTGTCATCAGTGACAGCAAAACTGCCATACAAAATTTTAGCAAGGGCAGGATCTCGCCCTTAGCAGCCAAAATCCTAGGCCAGAAAAAGTTGGATAGGAAAATTCAAATAATTTGGACTCCTGCGCACGAAGCCGTCCCCGGCAACGAGGCGGCCCACAAGCTGGCTCGAGATCTCTACCGCCGAGCCGCTACAGGGCCACTTGATGACCGAGGAAGCGGAGAGCGCTTGCTAAAATATGGGGAGATCACGCAGCACTACAGATTGGATCGTAGACTGGTACCCCCACCAGACCCGAAATTAAACAGCAGACAAACAGTGGCGTGGAGGCGACTGCAAACTTATACATATCCGCACCCGGTTATGGCGAACCACATGTTCCCTGAGGCTAGGAGTGACAAGTGCAATCTTTGTGGGGCGAGAGGGACCCTCGACCACATAATATGGGAATGCCCGTATTCTCCCAGGAGGACGAACAATATAGGCTGTAGAGACACCTGTGAGACCCTGCTGCGCAGCCCGGACCCTGAGCTCCAACTCCTACTCGTCCAACTGGCTGAAGAGGCTGCTGGGACCCAAGACCTCCCGGCCTGCCTCTGAGGCGGCACCCGCCCCTTGACCTGCGTGTCGGGGGGTGGGTAGATCCCCTTATCTGTTGGACATTAAAGTTTAGTCCATCCATCCATCCGACGAGTATGACAGGTCACTTTTGTGAATGACGTTTCCAATAATTCGAAATTCTCAAGGTAAGAAGTGGCGAGGCTTCCTGAGCCGTCATCACGATCAACTTCAAAAATTGCTTCTCTTCTGTACTTTCTTACATTGCTTCTTAATTTTTTTGTTCGTTGAAAGTAATCTTTATTTATTCAATTGTTGCCATCTTTTTCTTTTCTTCGCTACTTTTTTTCGCTCTCTTTAGTTTAATAGTGCCAGTCTTAGGCACCCGTTTCTCGATTGTGCTTCGTCGGCGTCTACGTTGATGTAGTCGTCGGCCTCACCAGCCACCTGCCAGCCGTGATATAGGTATCACCAGTGCAAAGCGCCCCTTGCTACGGCAAACAAGGGGCAGAGTGGAGGGGCGGATATCCCGACCCCGAATTTAAAGCAGAAGGTAAGAAGGTGAGAGTAAATTGGTCCCTGGCACATCCTGAAAGTGGCAGGAATGACCAATTGAAGAGGCTGCCACGGAAACGACCAGGTGGCTACCGGGGAAGTAGAAGGCTATAGCGAAGATCTCAGAACGCACAACCGCAGTTTGGTATTACCAGAAGGAGTCGACGGGTGGCTGCCTGCAAAGCAGTAGGTTGTGGAAAGAGCGGAATACTGTACAAACAGCGGACAAGGATAAAAGAGAGGAGAGAATATGGCCGAAGGGTGACGATGGCAGCGGTAGAAGAGGAAAATGATTTGAAGGTTTCGTAGTTATTTTGTAATTGTCACTCTACCCGTTCGTTCGCGCCGTCATGTTGTCCATAACGCTCTGCTATTCTCATATGTTTCGCAGCACGCCCTCGACGCTTCGTACTGCTTACACCGGACACGGTTGGAAAGCGGCCGGATACACCTCATTTTCCCGCTCACTCGACAATTCAACAAAATGGCCACGAAAGAAGAAGGAAAGGCTGCAATCTTCCCTCTTCTATACTGCGGGTTATAGCTACTCTCACCCTTTAACGGCTGAGTTCTTACCATTTAATGTGTACCGTATCAACCATGCCAAGACATTTACTTTTTTTTTTTCCTGCGCTGCTTCTTCAATTGACCTGAGCCATAGAAATAAGCAACCTGTGTGAATGAGGGTGAGGTCTGCGAGCATTGTGCCGGGCGAATACACCAGATGGCGAGACAATATAGGTGGAAAGGCATAGAGGAAGCCAATTTAGCTAAAGACAGACACCGCAGCCGTGGCAGACAGGCTGCCGAGACGACCGAACAAAGAGAGCGAGACTAACCGTGGCTGAGAAGCTTACCAAGCGCGGAAGTGAGCTAAGATCGAAGCGACAGCAGTGACTGTGGTTGCGGCCGATACCTTATTCTCGGGAAACTTTGTTCAAGGATAGTTTAACCTGTCCAAATTATTTTACTATTTTGCACCTTGGCTACATTTATCCAGGACACGCATCATATATACGGGTGTCCCAACTTAAATGGAACACAATTTAAATAAAAATCTAGGCAGTCTTTTGAATTAAAATAGAGTCAATGTTCTTTGAAATGTCTAAACTACCGACTAGCATTTTTTCTTCATCCCGCTTACTTGCATCTTTAGCCGAAAAGTAATGAACTTTTTAAATTCAATTTAAAACACTGGATGTCGAGTAAGGAAGCAGTCGACCGCTTGTAAAATGGACTGAAACAGGTGCTCACGACGCGGTAGCCTTAAAGTAGCGCTTCTTAAAGGCAAAAATGAATGCCAGCGAAGTTTGTACAATGCAACGCGGCAACGCACTCCGTGCGCATGAATTCTCCGCAATTACATAGTGTAAGATAATCGCAAGAGGGGACATCCACAAGGCCCTATGCGACCGACGTTGGCTTTAAGTACATTGGCTCTAAGGACGCTGGCTCTATAAGTAATCGTAGAAAAGAGCAATTTGTAATTCTTGAATACCTTCTGCCACAAAAAGCGCAGTTGATTTTGACGTAGAAGAGACTGAAAGGGAAGACTAAACCTTGGATTTACAGCACTTTGCGGGCCTATCTTGCTATTATCCATACTGTCGATGTGCCCATAAATGTTAATGTGAGCAAACTGTAACGAAAGTTGACGCGGAAAACCTTGATTGAGAACCCTAAGAATGAAATAAAGAAAGGCATTCCTTCATACTGAAGTCCGCATAAATCCACTGCTCCATACGTTTAGTCCATATGCTTTATACTCTCCTTACAAATAATAAATCCAAAACTACAGTGTGCTTAGATGCGAATCAGGGCTTGCGAAGTTTGTGCAGAACGCGCTCTTTTAATTATTATTAAACATTGTTCCCTGTCTGCTGTTGCAACGCCATATAGTTTCTAGGAAAAAAGGCAAACCCTCTGGGAGGAAAATCCTAGAGGCCATGATTTAAGTAGCGTGGGAGTAATTGTGATTGCGTTCTTTTTTTAGTCTTTTTTTCTATTCGGAAATGTACCTTTAGGTATCAAAAACGATACACCTACTAGACTGCCATGTAATGTACCTACGCTAGCTAGCTTCTCTTCGACAGTTACGAACATTCAATTTACTCGCTTTTCACCTCAGAGCACTCTAGGCAAAGCTCTGTAGTAAAACACCTTTCAATATTTCATGCATTTTCTACGTGCTGTTTTCTTACGTTTAACAACACTTGCACAGGAGAAAATAAAGAAAAGTTCTGAAACAAGTATACCGTTGGCAGGCCTTTTGTGCTCACTCAAATGTAGTCTGAACCTGTCGGGTTCGAGCCTTTGTGCAGTGATACGTCAAAGCCCTTCTTACTCAGTGCTTCGGTGCTGCTCGAGGTACGGTGCGCGCTGCCATCACGCATGCTACGGGCATTTTTATCCCCCCTGAAAGGTGTACTAGATTCTGCGCTCCATTCAAAGCGTGAACAACAGCAAATATCCTGATCGCTTTGTTCTCTTCTCCGCAGTGTTGCGACATATTCTCGAAATGACGCTTTAGCTGTTTTTCACTGGTATGGGCTTTTAACATCTATGAAAAGAAAGAAAAATTTGTGTTACTGAAGAACTTAAAAAGCACCATAAAGGAACATACCGAGAAGAGCATTTTTGTTCGCGGAGCCCTATTCGCTGCGATCGATCAAGTTTCTATGTATTTTAAGCAACTCTCTCTTATACGCTGCGGGAATGCGGGCATGACAAGCACAACTGTCATGAATACTAGCAGCTGCGGCCATCCAGTCATAAAAATGGCGGCATTTTTATTGACCAAAGTAACATTAAAACTTGCGCATCTGTCAAGTGTACCTCACAAAGTTTCAAAGCGCTGAAGAACCCATTTGCGTTTTCTGTTCGCCATTTTGTCCTGCGTTTTTGTTGTTTTCCTTTTTTGTGCCCGAACAAATTTAACATATATTCTCTTGACCGCATTTGCTCTTCGTTGCTCTTCCGTTCATTCACATGATTAGGAAACTCTGAAAAATGAAACCAGCTGGAAATATTTAAAGTCCCATCAAAATGTGAGCAGATGTTCTTTAGATGCGCAACCTAAATTGTGTCACTGTAGTATGCATTGCTTACCGGGCGTCAGCTATTGCATGGCTTACTCGCCGTCGCAGGTGATGGCACGGTGAGGAGCGCTAGGACTCGAGTGTACAAAAGATTAATTTGTGGATTTAGGGACAATGCTGAGTGTGTACGAATTGTAACAAAACATGGTGCGGCAAGCATGCACAGCGGTAGCACCGGAGTAGAACGAAAAATTTTAAGCCATTCCTTCACCCAATACGCGAAAAACAGTGCTGGGCCGTACACGAAAATGCCAGGAAAAAAAAAAATTCGCGGCGGTATTTGTTTTTAAAAAGATTATAGTGCAAAATCTGGTTTTTACACAATAATTATCTGATTTAAACTCCTTGTTGCTATCGACCTGGGAAGCTACAGTTTCAGTCGTACATATGGCGCCATCTTGGAGCCACTGCATCAAATAGTCACAATAAGTTCCGGTGCAACAGCTCGCTTGATCGCGGAGGCCACGGATTTAACCCTACTTGGGCCGCTATCTGGGAGATGACGTAGAATTACCCTGCTCTAAACTGATCATAATGAGTGGTTTCGCCCGAAGATTTCACCATCTCATGCACAGCAAGGGAAATGGCAACAGGTATGAATGATATCAGTGGGCCGCATGACGCGCAAAGCAAGAGAATCACCGACGACGCATCCCTTTCATGCACCCAAAAACAGCCGCGACCTCGGTCGGCACCACCTCAGGCAACCCCATATCTGTCATTTTGTCTGATATGATATACTCACCAGTGGCTTCCCTACACTGGTTCATCTTCAGTGTTCTCGAAATTCATATCAGAATCATTACGCAACCGTTTGTCGTACAGCGGTGAGAGTTATACTATTTCTTATTAAATATATGCCATACATGTGTTGGGCAATCATGTTAGGGGCTCGATTGCAAGATGGCTTCGAACTAGGGACTTGTTTACCTCCAATTTCATGCATTTAAACCGAGGTTTCGGCGAATACGCCTCGCAAGCCAGGCGCTGCGCGAAACATTGCCGCCCTGGTGGAATGCGCAAATGCACACAGCGAATGCAATAACAGCAGAAAGCATCTTAAGCACATTTCTAAATACTTAAGCCAAAAACATTTCACCAGCAGGGTAGTAATGTTTTTGCATTAGTAAGCTTAGGCAGTCGTATAAGTGGTTCTTCCAATTTGTAAAGCGACAGAACGAAAAGCTCCGTTCTGTACAAAATCTGGCGAACTGAGAAAAAGGTCATGGCGATGCTTCTGCTAGTTGGTTTTGGTTAATCATAACTAAAACACCGCGCACAGAACAGGAAAACCTGAACCGGTTCTTTGGTCCTACTTTGTCCGCGATTTTCACTTATGGATGTGGCGGTTAGCAGTTATACCGTGTGACATGGTCACGCGCTGAATGGTATTTCTGTTATGTGGTGTTGCGGGACCATTAACATGGTCGATCTGGTGGGCGCTGCCAATACGAACTTCGCCTTTACGATGCGAGGGTGAGATCAGAATCATGCCTTTCAGAACCATTGGATCCCGAATTAAACGATCTGCTTTGGAACACGCAGGCATGTTTGTATGGCATTGTTAAAGCGATTTACTTATATACGTATCAAATGGCCTTTCACGTAGTGTTTTATCTTAGGACTGTATGATAAAGAGCAACTGCGAAAAAAAACAACACTTGAGACAGAATTTAAGGTTATTGGCGGTAGTGAAGTGAATGTGAGCGAACGGGGATCCCCAAGGAGAGCCGTCGAACGGGAGACATCAAACAGACGCCATTAATGACGACACGTCTTACCCTTATTGGCAGAACTCAAGTGTCGCAAGGGTTTAGTTGTTTATGTTTTCCCTGCGCCCTTTGCTTTAGAGTATTTGAAATGGTTTCGTCAGTGTGTTTCTTGTGTGTATTATTTCCTGGCTGTAAAATGTTTTCCACGCGGCTTATAAAACTTCCAGCCAGTCTATCACGCAATGCAAGCGAGCTGAAAGCTTTATTCTCTCTTAAAGGGAACATAATGCGAATAGATGATGTCTAATACGAGATAAACTAAAATCACCCCTGCGATGTATACCTACTAGAACTATACGTCCTTAAATAACAGTAAAAATTGCCTATGTGCGTATGAACTAGCCAAAAGTGTCACTAAAGAAGAATAAAGGCGTATTGGGGGTGTCCAAATACTCGCCAGCTTGAAATATGAGATATCGCGTGTTCCCAGCGAATGCTTTTTTGCCTAAATGAATACAATTTCGATTAACCTGCACCACTTTAAACTAAATGGCGTAGGAATGAACTAACTAGCCCAAGCCGACTTCTTGTTTTAGGGAAACAAAAACCACTACTAAAATGCCAACAGGGTTCAAAACCCGTTGAAATTGCAATCTCCCGCAATACGACATATTTTCCCTCTAAACTAGTGAACAATCGCTAAAGTAATTGCAGCAGCTTAGAGCC